>BOPN01001572.1:15000-47500 GCA_017312705.2 Penaeus japonicus
AAATTCATATTTTGCATGTTGTCTAAGCAAAGAAAATATGTATGACAGTGATTAAAGCAACTGTGTAAGCTTATAAGGAAAAGCATCTTGCATTGTTATTAAGATCCATTGATAAGTGGCACACAAGGAGATAAACATAGCATGTTATAAAATCACTTATAAAACCCACGCATTTTTAGGGTTCAGGATCGAGCCGCAAGGACCAGGAAGAGGTCGACACATCACCGCTCCTCCAGTTGAATAACCTCAAGCAACAGCGTGCTTCAGATGAACAGAGGCTCAGGGTACTGCGCTGGGACTTCGCAACCCCTCGACAGGAGTTCATCACCCAGTTGAAGGATCAGATGACAGCAGCAGGCCTTAATAGACAGCTGATGTCAAACATGTTCCATCAAGATTTCAAATTCCATATCAAGGCTATTGATGCTTTGAATGAGGTGTGCATGTTTTTTCTGTTTGATTTTTTATTTATTCATGGATCATTATTCTTGTCAAAACAATATTGAGAGTTGTGAATGTTTTTTATTACAGCATTGGAATGATAAGTTAATGCAAACTGAAATCTATGAAAAGTGAAAATGATTAGAAAATAAGATATACTGCATAGGTCATATACGTACTTTATATAATTGCTTTTCTATTTTTTATTTTATTTTAAAATGTATAGGATATCTGGGATGGTATAATGTCAAGACTACTATAGTCTTAAGAAGAAATCCTTGAGTTTATGAAACATATATGAGCTATTACCCTTTTCTATGTAGTATATCTTCATTATAATAAGCAGGCTAGTAAGATTGTCAATGTTTTGAAAGTATTTTGATCTCTTAAAAAAAAATTGATTTTAGCATGAAAGCCAACTTGAAGACCTTTCAATGCTAGTGAATTAAATTTATACCACTCACTTTTCTACCAGGACCTCAACTCAAACCTCCCAG
This sequence comes from Penaeus japonicus, assembly GCA_017312705.2. Taxonomy (NCBI): domain Eukaryota; kingdom Metazoa; phylum Arthropoda; class Malacostraca; order Decapoda; family Penaeidae; genus Penaeus; species Penaeus japonicus. Next base: position 15,939 of record BOPN01001572.1, read on the forward strand.
CTTGCATCGCCAATCTGGACTTGGTATTGAGGTGGTTAACTATCCGATTCTTCGACACTAACCCATCGGTGATCATGAAGGCGATGGATTACCTACAGCAGGTGTTCCAGTGTGTATCCGAAGAAGGCTATCACCTCCTCGACCATGAAGCGTATTCCTTCCTGCCGTTCTTGGTTACCAAGGTTTGTTACAAGACAGTTTTCATGCTGAATAAAATGCATTTCTTTCTTGCTACTTCCAGATATTGGTTTAACTCTTTTTAATGTTGTAATAATCTTTTAATTACAGTTCGGTGACCCAAAGGATGCTATTAGAGGACCTGCGAGAAATATTGCCAAATTGATTTGCAATATATACCCAGCAAGCAAAGTCTCACCATACATGATGGATGGTCTTAAAGCAAAGAATGCAAGGCAGAGAGCAGGTGAGGAGTGTTCAGAGACTCAAATAATTCTTTTCTGGATTGCGTTTGCGGTTCCACACCATGTATACTTTTCCTCTCTTTTTAAACTTATTACATAAATATAGATTTAGTTTTATGAAAATTTTCATATACTATTTTTAAACTTACAGAATGCCTTGAAGCCATGGGCAACTTAATAGAAGTGTATGGAATGTCAGTGTGTCAGCCATCTCCTGGTGTAGCACTGAAAGAAATAGCCAAACAGATTGCCGATCGAGATAACTCTGTCAGAAATGCTGCTCTGAATGCCCTAGTGCAGGTGTATTTCCGCGAAGGCGAAAAGGTCTTCAAGCTTGTTGGAAACGTAAGTTTTAACTTTTTGCAAGGAAAATTTATATGGTGTTTACGTGTACTTCAGAAGTGTTAGAGAGAAAGAGAATACAAAATATTTTTCCTGTTCTCATTACTTTCCTATTATTTTGTGCCAGTTGAATATAACATGAATTAACAAATCACTGCCTTATGAACACCACAGCTGTCGGATAAGGACATGAGCTTACTTGAAGAGCGCATCAAACGTGCTGCCAAGAACAGACCAGTCATCAAGAAGCCACCCGTTGAACCAGAAGTGCCGACTGTCAGAGGTGGCGGAGCGAGTGGCAGAGCTAATCGTGTCATCCCGACCCCAGCTCAACCAGCACCAGTGATTACAAGAGAGAGAGAAGGTGCTGATGGAGCAACAGGAGGAGAGCAGAGTAGTCTCCTGAAGAGGTTTGTATTTCATCTTTCTGATATGGTCAGCTGTTTCCATTGTCTTGATCGTATGTTAATGGCTGACTGTGGATGATTTAGTCTCTGATTATATTTAACTTCTTAAGGCAGAAATATCAAACTGATAGTGTCCACATTAAGGAGAGAAACCAAAGTTACATCTTTGTACATATTTTATGGTGTAAACCATTAGGTATTTTAAAAACCCTCTCTGACTACAATTAGTATCAGTTCCTATTTTATCTTTCTTCCTTTTTCCTATATCTATTTATTTTCTCATTAATTGAATTATTTTGAAGATGGTTAGCATTCATTAATGTCATTTGAATGATGGTACTGAAGAATGCAGAGGGATCCCAGCTGGAGTCTAGAATCAGTAGATAGAAGCCAGGAAGACTTAAGTTGGTCACCTCACGTGCGACATAAACCACCTCGCTATGCATCAGCTGCGGCCATGAGTAGCATTAGCAGTCTCAGTAGCATGAGTAACCTAAGTATGGGCAGCATAAACAACTCCGGTTCCAATATGATGGTCAACAAGCGTCAGAATAAGCCCATGAATAGCCGTCTGAATGGAGATTGGCCTCTACCACCTCTGCGGACGCGACCAGTCAGCACGGCGACACTGGAACATGCGCGGCGCATATCCCGCTCTCTTTCCTTTGTCCTGGGTGAACCTGAGGGTGACAGTCATATGGAAGAGAAGTCCTCGATGCATAAGGGAGCTTCTCACACACTGCCTCCTCTCTCTCCTGACATGCCTCCTCTTCTCACAAGAACTGTCACTTCACCTCACTTCTCTGGGCAAGCGCAGAGTGGATTTTTGATTTGGGGTTCTCACCATCCTGACTCCCTTTTGAAAGCTAACATTGTGTTTTTCATTAATTGTGTGGTTGACCATTATTATTTTTTATCAGATTGCCCTAATGAGTGCAGTGTTACAAAACATAGTTTATGTTAGTATTTTATATGAAAGATATTAAAACCCTTTGAAATACACTGGGTTACTTTGTAGTTATTTATGCCAAATGACATGACTTATTTGTGTTCTTTTAACTTAGACTGGTTAGTAATTGGAAAATTAGTGAATCCATGAACGAAAAGTATGTTTTTTCGATGGAAAAGATTGTGGTAAAACTAATAAGATATTTAGTTACCCTGAGTGGACATGGTGAATACTCAAAAAGGCAATTAAATGATGCTATAATTCAAAATTATGTAGAACAGGTTACATGTGATAATTACAGATGTGTGACGCATTACAGTAACAGAATTGAATTCTCATTTGAATGATAATTCCAATATTTTGAGGATGATTTTGTGTTTGCTGATTATTAGAAGTCCATTTTCTCATTTCCTTTCCTTTTTTTCATAAGCATAAAAATATCTAATATGGTTCTTATTCATAGTTTTTGCACATAGAAACCCTTTCACTATCTAATTTTCTCAGTTTTATATCAGCTTTATTTTCATCCATATAACAGGCCTTCAAATCTTTGATATGACTTCGACACCATTTGCATAGACCTCAAAAGTATCCCTTCCAGAATGATGCATTTAGTGGAGCTTTCCTATTTATCGCTTTTTTGCTGTTTATATATTCATTGCCAACATGCAGTATTGTCTTTCTTTGCTTACTTTTTTATTCTTTTATGATAGAAATAACTAGAAGGCCAAATTTTTTGCCTCTGGCAATAATGAACAAAAAGAAAAAACAAGAATGGTATTTTACTTCAACTGTTCATAGAAAAAAATTGTTATAGCAGTAACTGTGGTGATGAATGTGTAACCAGTATTGATGAATAAAGACTTGTTAATTGTTTATAATTTTACAGATATCACATTTAGTGTATGGAGCAAACACAGGATGTGATTAGGATGAATAGTCAATAGAATTATAGTTTGTTTAGCACTTTAAAGCATAATTAGATAGCATCAAAAATATTTTAGTTTCAGTACTAACTATGCGATTCAGGAGACCCATATTTAGATAATTGTTTTCATTAAGAATGTTACTATTTGTTGAATATTGCATTTCCTGTTTTTTCTCATGATTTTTCATTGGTTCTCATTTACTCATTAATTACTACAGTGGATCTGTGAACCCATTTCAAAGTTAAACCAAGGAAAGTGTGTCCTTATCCATTTCTTTGAAAATGACAAAATACTCTAATCAGCAGGTTTGGAATGCGAAACCAGCAGCAGCAGCAGTCGAGCGCGAATGCAAACGCACCCTTCAAGATTGATTATGGGCTCATAGAAAAACTGCTAGAAGACAATGACACCACAGAAAGACCCCAATACAAGATTGAAGAAATCCCTGACATGAATTCATTACTCAACTACAAACCAGTCTGTCCAACTCCTGCCTCCAGGTAGGGCCTCAGCTCTCATTCAAGGTTTTAGTAACTAGTAAATGATGGAAAGAGGAGAGAGTACTTTGTAAGTTTGACCAGTGTTTCTCCAAGAGGTTTAACCCATTCCCGACGGGGGAATTCTAGCCTTGAATGTCCAAATGCCGGGGCGTTCGAATTATTAGGCCTAAATCAATTGAATGGCCGGCACAATACTGTGCCGCCCGGCAACTGGGCTTTTGAATGCGCGGTACACATGCTGTACCACCCGTCCTGTGTGGGTTAAGTAATTACCATTTAATTTGGGATTCTATTGTTTTTTTATACAAGATGCAAACTGATTCATACATTATTTCTAAATGAAAGAATTGTACTCCATTCTGTACACTTTTGTGTGGAAGTTAGTGGTCTCTTTCTTCGTCTTCTTTCCATCTTTTCAAAGTAACTCTTAACTCGTTAATGACGGGTGACAAGATATCACATCTATTGTTTTTTGGGTCAGACGCCGGGGACTAGATATTTTGTCAAGGCTGGAGCGCCATGTGAGCAGGCGTACAGCGCTTGCTCGTGGCCAGTGGGGCCGAGAATCCCGATGCGTTAGGCTTATGCGTTTGAATATCCTGGCATTTCAGTTTAAACCATTTAAAGCCAAGATAGCCCCGTCAGGAACTGGTTAATAAATTGCTTTCAAATACATCAATATTACATATAAAATCAATTGCCATTATTTTATTGCTGAGCAGTATAATAATTACTTATAGAAGTCAATAATTCAATAATATCAATAATTTCTCTTCCAGGCTCACTAGACCAGGATTCACTGCAACCTCTCGACCAGTGTCCTCAGGAGCACAGATAGACACTGAAGGTGCTGCTCAAGCAATTAATCTTGTTATATCACAGGTATGTTCATAGAAATGACCATGGATTTAACATTTTCTACTTTTAAGTTCTATTTACCATATTGTCTGTTAATAAATCTTTCCATGTATTTGCCTCTCTTTTTGTTATCCAATTATTTGTTTGTTTATATATAAAATCACATTTCATACTTGCTGATTCATACTATAAGGCTCAGCCAAGAAATTATCTTCAGCCATCTTTCACATTACATCTGTCTTCAACCACAGGTTGCCACTCCAGATGCCAACACTGTTATCACAGCCCTGTCTCAGTTGGATGAGGTCCTGCAGTCGGATGAGAGAAGTACCCAGCTGGCTCCGCACATCGACCAGTTGCTGATCCTGGCCACCCTACAGTACCGTCTAGTCCTGAACACAAAAATGGCCAACCCCAATGTGAACAAGGAGGAGTGTATCAAAATATACCGCTCCCTAACCAACTGTTTGATGATGGTACGGAATTTGGGTGTTGTGATTCTTACAGGGATGAGAGGGCTTGGTGCTGGAGCTATATGTGTAGTTTTATTCTGATGGGCTATTCTTGGAACTCTGGCATTGGTGAAATTCTTTTAATGACGTGCGTTGTATTTGACAGATCTTCAATAACAAACAACTGGGAACTCAAGCTACACGAGATGTCCTCCGGGATGTGGTTCACGTGTTGATCAACATCTTGCTAGATCCTCGTCTTGCTCAGCTGGAGGACGGTCCACAGATCATTCGGGCAATCAACGTACTTGTTGTTCGCATTGTGGAGAAAGCACAATTTACTCATGTATTTAGGTGAGTATATCTTTTGAAAGATATGATTATGATGATAGTTATGAATGTTAGTATTAAATTTTTTTATTGATTTATGATTAGTTTTACGTAGTGAGACATAGAAAAAGGTTAATCAATTTCCCAGCAAAGTGTGATGTATTTTACTTTTTCAGTGCCCTTCTCAAGCTTTTGCATGAGAGTGTGGGAAGTGGGGGAGGATGCAAGTTCACAGAACTTGTGATGAAGTGTAACTGGAAGGTTATTCGCATTCTGCCAACACGCTCTAATGACCTAGATCTTGACCAGATTCTCCTGGATGTTCACAATTTCCTTGTGGTGAGTTCAAGTGTTATCTGCAGTATTTGATTTCATGATCTGCTTGTTGTTATTGATATGTTACTTATCAAATATGTACAGATAGTCAAATAAAATTTTGTGAATTACACTTCTCTTTTGTGTATTATTGTATAAACAGTGAATGCAAGGTACATAAATTTATATGAATATTATGTTCTAAACAACTAAAACTTTTTTCCATTCAGGCTTATCCAGTCAACACCTGGGCAGAGCGACCATCAGATACTCCATTACGAACCATTAAGACTGTCATTCATACCTTGTGTAAGGTTTATGGCACTAACATCCTCAGTCACTTCTCCAAAATCGAAAATGCACAAGGCTCAGAACTCCACAAGTACCTTACTAAGACTTTGAAGGTAGGTTCAGTGGAAAACTAGTATTTGTGAGATGATCAGTGAATTTTCTGTTTAATGCAAAATTTTGGATATAGTATTGTAATATCAGATTTGGAGTTGTTGTAGTTATATTTATTATTGATGTTTTTATTACTTTCTCACTTCTGTTATTTTCCTATTGTCAGAATATGCCATTCTATCCCCTCCCATATCCTCTCCCTTCCCCATCCACTTGACTGATAACCATTAAGGAGCCTTATGCTTTTCCTTGTTTAAATGTATGTCCTCTTTGTCCTCCATCTCAGAAACCGAAGACAGAAGACGATGGAGGTGTTGGAGATAGTAACAGACTAGCAGCTGCTCAAGTTACAAGTGATTCAGCAGAAAGTGTGAAATCCCCGAAGAGATTAAGCAAAACGGCACACAACACACTCTCAGAGATATTCCGCAAAATTGGCTCAAAGGAAAATACAAAAGAAGTATGGAGGATATCTGTTTTATCTATATTTTTATATCTAATCCTTGGCTTATCCCCTTTCTTTCTCAAGGAGGGAATACAAGATAGCATTGGTATTTTAGGTATTGCAATTATTATTAAAATGTAAAATTATGTCATTCATTATTAGTCGCATATAAAATTGGTTTTATCTTTTTCAGGGCTTGATTCAGTTGTATGAATTCAAGCAGAAACACCCAGAAGCAGACATTGAGCCCTTCTTGAGAAAGTCATCACAATTCTTCCAGAACTACATAGAAAGAGGATTGAAGAGAGTGGAGATGGAGCGACAAGCAGAAGGAAAAGTGGCTGCCAGTCAGGCTTCAGAAAATGGGTCAAATTCAGGTAGCATATTGATGGCTGTTGGATTATGATTCAGGCAAAATGTGATACTTATACCTTTCCTAATGATGGAAGTTTTCCCTGTCTCTTTCTCTCTCCCCTCTTTTGTATGTTTAAGGTTTTGTATTACTTAACTGTTTCAACTATGTGTTTAACTATATGCTTTGTGTAGACAAGTGCTTGATAATCAAATTAAAGTGAAAATTGGGTACCTATGCTTACAGTATTCTCCCCCGTAAAATCCTAGGAGAACAGAGGAAGATTAATATCACATGCTGTGTTTTTAAATACTTGAAGTAAATTTGCTTTATTCATTTTTTTTTTTTATATTAAAAGTACTAGTGTATTTCTTATATGTGTTATAAAATATGTTCTATTTGTAATTGTCACAATGGTAGATAATTAAAGATCATTGTAGTTTTAGGAAATTGGTATCCCTGATATTAGTGTTTCCATGTGCATGATTAACACCCCCCCCCCCTCTCCCTTACCCACAAATGGGATTAGTTGCATTGTGATAGCTCAGAAGCTCTCCATTTTGATTAGAACTCATTTTTACCCCACTCAAGAATTTTTGTCATGATAATTTTGATAATATTACCTATTTTTCCCTTAGCAGGACCCTTGGCTTCCATCCAAGTACCAGACACAGCCAACTTCAACATGAATGAGCTTGTAGCTCAATTCAAGTCTATTGCTGCCCGGGCCGGCTTTGACAACACCTACATTGATACAGCCGTCAAGGATATTTGTAGTGCTGAAAATAAGGGCTCAGGCGAACGACTTGACATCTCAGAATATATCAAGACATTGTCGTCTGACTATGGCATAGAGCAGAATAAGGAACAGTTCAGTTCTCACGATCAGTGAGCAGTTGGTGTCTTTTAATTCTAGCACAAAAAAGAAAAAGGAAAAAGGAATTGCTGGAAAAGTGATGACTTTTGATTACCTTCCACCTTTTTTAAGTTTATACCATCTCTCTATCTTTTTTATTTGTTAAATTTTATTTATTTGTTTCTTTGCTGATTTATCATCATTTTTATTTTACTCAATACAAACAACCTACACTTTCATTCTCATGATGAAGTGGTTTAGAAAGATTTGCAAAGGGACTATGCTGAACCCCGATGAGTGACTGTGACGCTGTTAGGTTAAGGCCCAGTAAATCTATTGACAGGATAAGGATTCTTACATGAACAATTGCGAGAGATGGAGCATAACACCTTTTATCATGTATTTTCTTTTTTAAATGAGGAATGTATCACTTCTTATTTCATGGTGCATAGATTACAAAAGTTATCTGCGGACACATAAATGCATGTAGTTTAATTCCTTGGGACTGCATGTTTTCATTCCATCTCGTACTTGTTCATGCTATGTTCAAGTTATTTATGGCTAGCTGTTATAAGACATGGAAATTAGTGAACAAATTCTTTTTCTTGTGTAATAAGTTTCGAGGTAAAAGATGATCCACAGAGATGGTTTATTCTCCCAAAGAATCTTTATACATACACATATATATATATATATCTGTGGCTGCTTTAGTTGGTAATCTGATCTAGGAACCCAGTGATTAATGATATTATTGTTAGGTTGGTTAAAAACTATATATATGATTATATCTTCAATATTAATCTGTCTCATTCACAAAATACTTGCACACCGTTTATATTCTAGAAAATCAAGTATTGATGAATTACCACAGCTGCGCATGTAAGTGGTATATTCAGACAAGAACTCTTCCATATATATAAATATATACATATATGTCAGATACTCAACTCCTCAATACTAGAAAGATCTGTGATCTCATGAACTGAGTCAGAACCTTGAATCTACACTATTGCAGTTTTGGAGTATTTACGCACTTCAATCCCTTTCTTTTCCATCCGATATTTTGATGGTGTCATATTTGTTTTCTTCAGTACGTCTCTGTCAGCTATGCTTTACCAGTAATTGTTTTACAATTTTTTTTTCAGATCATTCCATTATTACTGAAATGTTCGATTTTGTTGTAATTTACAAAAAAGAAAAAAAGGAGCTTTGGAAATGAAACACGAGGTCCTTGCATTAGCATTCATCAAGTAGCTGCATTTTTGCAGGAAATTTCATCCATGTTCAGATTCTCCTGAACAAGTCTACAGCCTTCCCATTACTGTTAACTTTTTATTCTGAATTTTAGTTTTATTTTCTCATACAACATTTACCTTGACCTCAGAGGAAGCTTTCGTATCACATGTTTTCTTTTACATAACTTCTTTTCCTTATTTTAATAAAACATTTATAGAAGAAATTTTGTAAATATTAATTTTTTAGTTACTTATTAACTTATCAGTCTATGCTAGGATTTATTGTGGATAGCTTATAGTCAATAAAGGTTAGATAAAAAGTCTTATTGAAATATTGTTAATATCCTGATCAAAATGTGTACAATTACTCCTAAAATAAAAAAAAATGTTAACTATTTAGAAGAATGAAACTTTTGATTAAAGTCGATCTTAACCCATTGTGGATGGGTGTCATGACATACATGACGCAGGAGCCTGGTGACAGTGATCCAAAATCCCCCAACATTATGTCTGTTATTTAATTCTACTATGTGGAATGAGTGATGATGACAAAGTTGTAATTACTAAAATTGACGTAATATTAAGAAAAGTGGGTTACGCCTAAAATCCAAAACCTAGATAGCATTACTTTCTCCTAGCACCAGTAGGAGAGAGGGCCATGAATAGCACCCATTCACAGTCTCTAGCAAACACTATCTTTAGAGAGTGATGGCACACAGCTGGTTGCTGAATTCTTGCACTAAAGTACCATTGATGAAGGATGTGCAGGCAGAACGAGAAGAGGAAAGTGCCTCAAATCATGCCCAGTGTCTACAACCTGCCCCTATGCCAGTAGGGCTGCCAGGACAGGTTTCCTTTGTCTTCCCTACCTCCATGTTATCTTCATTGTGGATGGTTATATTTTCCGTATTTGTTCACGATGGTACACTAATAAGAAAAAATTAAGTTACTTTTTTTTCCTCTCCTGAAACAGCAATGCTTCTATCACACTGAGTATAAAGAAAAAATGATCTGACATACTACAATTTCAGTCAACTGCAGCATCGACAGAGCTTGTCATGTGACACACACATCTGTCAATACAAGAAAAGAAAAAATGACAAAGTTTTACAATGAGTGACTTGGAAAAGTCAAGGTATGTTACATCAAGCTGCCTCACTCTGAAATAAGAGACTGGAGATGGGGCAAGCAAATCTATTCCCTGCCTGCAATAGGTTAAGGGGGGGGGAGGGGGTATTAGAAAAAGTGAAGAGAGAGAGTGAGTTTCTTTTGTGTTGCTTTGCTTGCTTGCTTATCCTGCAAATTGATTTTAAATTAATTAGTGAAAATTATTTTCATATATTCCTAAATGCAATAGAAATTTTAATTTTACAAAATTAATTTACATAATTAATTTCAGTAATGTAAATTATGCCATCTTAAATACAGGCAAACTTTTACAAGGTGTACAGTATTAACTAAAGTTTGGGAACCACATATGTATACTATATTGCTACTCAAGTAAGCAAACCAAATAGTAAGATAATCCTTGAACAGATTGCAATGCCTTCCATCCACACCAACTCCACATAGTTTTTCAAAATCTAAAGCAGCCACAATCAAGGCCAGTACTTCAGGCAGCTTTCAAAAGATTTAGGTCAGCAGCTGAGGGCTTTGGTTTCCCCTGAATTCAGTCTGGCAGGAAGACATCAGTGTGTTTATTGCAGTTGGGAGGTTGGGCACAAGTGTGTGTGTGTGCTTTGTGTGCCAGTGCTTTTTAGCTACTACCTTGTTTTTTATAAAAAAAAAAAAAAAAATACTCAACACGAAACAGGTGACAAAAATGATACAATTTAATCGAGAATATATTTTCATTAAAGTTTGTTCCAGATGAAACAATATTAGAAACATTTAAAGAAATACTGCAAGATATTCCACAGCCATAAGCCTTCATCTACAAATTTCTTGCACCTTTTTTATGATATATTTAAACAGGTAACTCTTATCTAATACAAAAGCATCTACAAAAGTAAAAAATAAACCATCTATAAACTTACAGCACTATTTTCAGCTACACATTATAAACACATTAACCCACTCACAACGGGGGCATTCCAGCCTTGCATGTCACAATGCCGGGGCTTTCGAACGCTTAGGCCTAAATCAATTAAATGACAGGCACCATATGGTGCCACCGGGCCCTTGAATGAGCGGTACCATAGCGTACCACCCATCCAGAGAGGGTTGATATTAATCAATCATTAAAAATCTCATTCTTCATACTTGCAACATCTTCCTGGACTTTCATTTAAAAAATAAAAATGAATAAATCATGGAGGTGAAGAAGGACTTGACAGGTGATGACTGATGAGTTTATACTTACTGATAATGATAACTTGACAATTTGACAGGTTGGTAATGATAATTACTTGAAATACAATGGTGCTATTTGGACATGTTGCACTTATCACATTACCAAGCTCTCAAGCGCCCCTTTACGTTGACATGATGACTGAGTATGGCTCTAGTGTTCAAACACCATTCATAAATATTCCCTTCAAAATACTGAGCAATTGATCTTTTGTTCCTCAACATACCTTCATAATACTGACAAACTGAGTACATTTCTATGAATAATCTCACTAGCAGCTTTCAAATTCCCAATTTCTTTTTTGAAACCCGTTTTAAGCAAAAACCTTTGAAAACACATTGCAATACATGGAAAGGAATTTTATTTTATTTCATACGTCCAAAATCTGTTTCCTTCACTTTGATTTAGCTGTAAAAACTATTCAGTACATTTACATATCCACCTGTTTTATTTTCAATAATATTGGAAAGTTCTCCATAGCAGTGTTACCAATTTGTTTGTATCACTTATACCTAGCATTATATTATGAAAATAGTTACAAACCTCTACTCACAAAAAAATAAAACAAAATGACTGTTTAAAAAATAATTTGTATCACATCTGTAATATAATAATGATTATACTAATAATTATTATAATAGTAATAATAATCATAATAATAATAATATTGATAATACCCTTAAAAGTAATGGTACTAATAATAACAATAAGAATAATATAAAAACAATGCCCAATAATAATAATAAAATAACATCAGAAAAATAATATAAAAGAAATAACAACAACAGTAGTATTAACACTCAAAATAGTGATGATAATGAAAATAATAAATACAAGCATAGCTGGGAAGTCTTGCTGTTACTTTCACACTTTAAAATAACCCTTCACGTACCAGAAAGTACCAATTCACAAAGTATCCCTAAAGCCTACTGTGGTACTTCTAGCATAATGGTCGGCAACTCTTGGCACGTGGGCCAAACGGGGTACATGAGGGGATTGACTATGGCACGCCAAAAGCATTTTAAAAAACAATTGAAATAGTAATGATGACAACGATGATAATAATAATAATAATGATTATAGCAAAAATAGTAATGATGATAATAATGCTAATAACAATAATAATAATGATATATAAAAAATGGGGAAAGAAAGTAGTAGTATATTTGAGTTGGTCTACTACTTTTTTGTATCATGAAGGAGTAGAGTTTAATTTCAAAATGTATGTCTTGTTTACATATATGTAGTATCACTTATTCTAAAATTAAGTGCAGCAGAAAAGAAGTCATAACTGACAAGTGAGGGGGGTGAAAACTATTCAAAAGGTTGCCGACCCTTGCTCTAGCAAAAACTGAATGACAAAACCATAATCACTGCTGTAAAAGTGCTGCCAGTACTATCTTGCAGTATTTTCTAGCTATTAGTACTATTTTTTGAGAAATGTTTGGAATTGTTTTCCTAGCAGCTACAGTATTCAACACTTTTTGGTACAAACATTTATAAAAGAAAGGTATGAATGAGACTGAATATCTTAACAACACAATAGACGTATTTGACGTGTTTCAATGGAGGTCATCATCGGAAATACGATGATAACTTCCGTCTTGTGCTGTTTAGATACTCAGTCTCATTCACACCTTTCTTCTACATTTGTCGCAATAAACTTGGTTTAAACATAAGTCAAGAACAATTTTGAAGTCTTCAAGCTCTAGCAGGACTTATCCACTGTTACCAAAACATTTATCTGCCTCTGTTAAACATTAAGAAGCCTAAAATTAACTTTATCATTATACAGCTAGTTGTAAAATATATAAATATTTATCTTTATCACATTTTTTTCCCATCACAATCTATGTATCCCCTTTTTTGCACTTTTTTTTTTTATCAAACACATGAACTTTTACATCTTCATCACAGTATACAAACCCTTTTGTTTTATGTTCATCAAAAGGAAATAAGTTCTCCCTTTCAAGACAATCTAATTATTTTTGACAGAAAAGTCCAATGATAGTGGTTCTCAACTCATTTCAGGCCAGGCAGATAAACCCACTATACTGTTTTCAGTTCCTGAAGATGAAATCCAGGTGGATTTTGAAACTGAAGTCTCATCTTCTAATAAAATGTTTTTTGTATAGTGGGTTTATCTGCCATTTTATCAACATGAAAGAGTGTTTTGCCAGTCATCATTTCAGGCCGAGGACCACCGGGCCAAAAATAATGAAAATTACATCTTTAATAATAACAATAATAAAAATTATCATCATCATAGACCTTTTAGAACTTTAAGTGATTTGCAGTGCTACAAAAATTTAAACATTAGATTGCCAATATATTCCTTGAACAGGAATTATACAACAATATGAGTAACTATTGATTTTTTATAGCAATCTTTAAACTGTATTTTCTATAAAATGAAGAATATATTTACTAATTGCTTGCTTATTAACAAATATTGTGAACATCCTAAGAACCATCAAAATAGTCATCATGAACCACCAGCTGAGAACCACTATTCTAAACAATCACAACCTCTACCAAGATACTTCTTCTAGGTTGCAAATATTAAAATAAAGGACTCTTACCAATATCAAAATATACAGCTAGTTACAAAATATACCTATATATGTCTTTATCATAATATCCTGACTTTTCCCTCTTTTTTTTAATTGACTTCTGGACTGCTTAAAATTTCAACTTGAACTGAGGACCACGCTTAGGCAACACAGACTACTTCAAAACATTTCCTCAAGGAAATATCTAGTCAAACAAAACCAGCCAACTAACCACCCAATTAAGCATCTACTATTGTATGTAATTTGGCAGAGGTTGCTCACCAAAATTCACTGAGTTAGCCACCACTTTTTTTAATGCCTACTAGCATGGACAAATAGAGCTAACACCATCAATCTCAATAACATAATTTGGTGTTCCTTTAGTCAACTGTTGTCATGATCAGGCACAATGGTAATTCTGAAAAGGCACGTCTTTACTTTTGCATATCACAATTCCCTATGTCTTGTGACCAGGGTAGCTAAAAGTAGATGAATAATATCATTTGTTGTAAAAATGGAAATATATCACATTCTCCTTGAATTTGGTATTGTGGATTATTTTTTAATACGGTAAGCCTAGGTGACTAGTATTACAATATTCTATCTCACATGGAAAGAGGAATGAAAGACTAGAGTTAGAGTATAATATCAACTGACATAGCAACTGCAAAAAGCAATAATAAAAATGATTATCCTCTTGATTAGTACCATCAAATATATATCCATTTTTTGTATATTTACACATATATCAATAACCACCTATTACAAAAAAAATATATCTAAAAAGCAAAATCTAATACATAAAACTTAAACCTAATTCCAATTTTCTAAAACATATAAAATACTTTATTTCAAATACAAGCTAAACACCTTGATTTAACACCATTCTGGAATTGACAAAATATTTTTCCTGACTGAGTTTTTCTTTTTAATGGGGTGGCTGCACATTATCTTGCTTTTTATACACCCACTGTTCTGGTGCCACATACTTAACCACTCTTGGCCCAGCTGGAGGGTAAGCCGGTGGTGGACCCTGGTTTGGCATGAGAGGGAGGGGAGTTTGCCTTGGCCCTTGGTAAGATGGAGGAGGCGGGGCACTTGATCGCCTCCAATCCCTATATACCATGGCTAGTAATAGATACAAGCCACCCAGGAGCTTCTCCACAAATGACATCAGGGACTGGAGGAAAGGGGTCACATTGTGGAGGAATATTCCTGCCTCGTGGATGAATCTGAGCACCACATGATGTGACTCTCTTAAGAAGGTCATCAAGCCAACTGTCAGTGTGACAGTTAATATTATCAAGAACCTGAAAAAGAGATCTTTCATACAGATAACAACCTCTTACAAGATGTAATATAACTAAATTTCAAACATACAGTAGTTAAAAACAGTATCTTCTCAGTATGAACAAGAACCGAACATCCTTACCTGATAGCTTCTCGAATGTTGCTGAGAGTGAACGTTGTAGTTATGGCAGACCAGACCAACGCAAAGTTTAGCTGTTGCGCTTGGTCCCACCAGTCGGCAACCTGCTGGCTAATTGCTTGGATCTCCTTGCCTGGTTCGCCTGATACCAATTGCTTCCTTCTTGTGCTGCGGGTATCTGCTTCCTCATAGTCTTGAGGATGGATACTCCTGTCGTAATACAATAAAAATAATATCATGCCAAGTATTTTTTGTCAGCGATATTCCTGAAAGCATTCTTATTCTGCTGGCCTATTAAATGAACTAAAGATTGATCTGGTAGTATTACATCCCCTTACAGATGTAATAAGCCTAGTGACCAACCAATTGATGATGACCAGCCTCATGAAAGGTCACTACTCTCACTCTTGTTCAAAGCAATCATAACAATAAAGCTGATGATGATACTGATGTCTATGAATGATGATGATAATTAGATAATTAGACATAATATAAGAATAATATACCCTGCTCCTACATATAAGAACAAAAGACAAAACTCTTTACCTATCTGCTCCCAGCCACAAGTTGCTAAGAATTACAATGATGCAACACAACTCCTCTCACTCATTGCTCAACACAACTGAACTCAGGCAGAATTTGAAGTGACTACCATCAAGTTCTTTTTTCTTTCAGCTGTTCTGATTCATTTATGCATCTATCCCATGATCCCATAATCCCATAACACTATTTCCTGCCTGTCTCTAATGGATGTAACACCAGAGAGCCACCTGTTCCTGATAGGTTACTACATAAAAAAAAGAATTTCAATTGTATAACTGGACTCTTATAAAATAATATAACATCAATATTAGAATATTCTTAGTATCCCTAAAAATATATAACTCCTGAAACTTAACATACCTGATAATTCTCAGTGAGATTTTCAGACCAAAGAGGGACTGGACACCAACGTTAGTTATGACAAACCAGTAGTGACCAGGTATGGGTGCCTCTGCAAGTAGTACCCACAAGCAATAGCTAAGCTGGGCAGCAGAAGGTGCTATAAGAGAAAAAGAAAAAAGAAAAATAGATACATTACTTGGCTCACTAATTCATTTAGAGTAAAAGACACATGTACTATAGTTATGATCGAGCCCCTGAAAGAAAGCCTCTGAAAATCACCATGGATGTTTTCACAAAAGAAAAATGTCTTTACTACTTACGTGTTATGTTAATCCACTTTGTACCTTCTTGTACACCAGGAATTTTTCTGATTATGATGTTCAACTGCTTGTTCAGGTCTGTTTCCCACTCATCCACCTCAACAATGTCTCTATAACTACCTAGATTTTCAATCCATTTCCGTTCATCCACCCAGCCAGAAAATATGTGTCCCCTCAAACAGTCTTCAATATACTTGAGGCCCTCTGGAGCAAATTTGCACTTGACTAGTATCTTGCGACTAGAGCCCTTCTTTTTGGATGACACGGATGAGTCAGAATCCTTTCCATCCCTCACAACCTTACTACTCTTCATCTTCTTTGATCTTTTCTTTAGCTTGAGAGGTTTTATTGATGATGAAAGACTGTCTGACCCTGAAATAAGGCTCACATCTAGAATGGACTCTGACTCTGTTTCACCAAGGGAAAGTTCATCATTCTTGAGCTGGAGAGGCTTTTTAGTTGTGAATGCTTCTGCCTCTTCTTCACCCTTCTGAGTGACATTGCTGCTGATGTGGGAATCCATCTCCTTTGGTTCGCTGTGATTAGAAGCTTCCTCTTGCAAGCGACCTGTCTCTGGAACAGCCTGATCTGGCACTGCATCCTGCATATGAGTTGCCTCTTGACTTAAACCACTAGCACCATCAGATCTTTCACTGCTGCCAAGTAACTTCTGCTCTTGATTTCCCTCGTCTGTATCATTTGTGATGCCTCCTGTAGTCTCCTTGCCAACATCTTCATTCTCATTTGGGCCACTGACATCATTTGCTGATGAGATGTTGCTGTTCATTGGAGGGAGGGATAACAATACAATTTCACCTGAATCAGTGCTGGGGACATCCTCTAGGGTCTCAGCATGAAGGCTTCCACCACTCTCTTCCCCAACTTTGTCACTCTCTTGCAGAGGCATGATGTTCCTGAAAGAGTAGGGGTTACAAGTCTTAAACCCATAGGTTGAATAAATAGATGTTTTAGCCTTCATATTGCCCAATATAAATAGGATAAGATAGATAGATTTGGATAACCAGAACATAGTCCTTGTAACAGAATATTTGCTTTTTATTTACTGTAGAATGATTAAGTTGATTTAAACATAAAAGTCAAAATGAATTCAACTTACACCTATAGCCCACTTATTTATTGATTACAGATTTTTGTATTTTCACTACAAAAAAACTTTTGAGGTATAAGGTAAACCAACAAAAAATGTAATCCAAAACAGTAAAGCATCTAAAAAGGAAGTAATCAAACACTAAAGTAACCAGAGAAAAACAGCCTGAAAAGAAAAAGGAAGAATCTTATATTCCACACAGCTGATGTAAAAGTATTAATAAAAAAAAAGTCAATTACATAAAACAATATCTAAAATACATTATCAGAATCACTTAGAGGATCCATAGATATCTCTCTGATGTAGATAATGGGTCACCATTTAGTAATCTCAGAAATGGTTATGAATATAAAAATACCAATCAAGATATATGATGCAGCAAGACCCTAATTGTGATTATGACCCCATCAAACACTGATAAGCATGACATGTCAGTATTTTGTTGTCTTAGATAAAACAATTATTATGGTACAATTGTGTTGCCTAGAGGTAATGGGTAGAGCCTTGTCATTGGACACACAACCTTGGTGTCAATGACAAGAGATGGTATAAAATAAAAGTGGAGGAATGGGCAATAAAGCAGCGGAAACAAGCAATGTCACTATACCCAATTTAACTGTTCAGCTGAAAATTATCAACAAGTAATACTTATTATAACTGTTTTTTTCTCCTTACATTTTGATATAAAACTAATTTTCAAATACATGGTTAAGTTATATATTCTAGTAGTGCCTGATTCTTCAACTTTACCAAGTGATGCGATGATTAAATTATTTAAACAGTTCTATATACAGTATTTATCATAAGTATATTCTCCACTCCCTGGGCCGAGGACATTGCTAATCTGTCTTACATTTAATATGAGTAGCAAATATTGGGTGTCAAAGGCATTTTCCATAATGATTCATAGACAAGTTTGCAAAGTCATACACCTTTCATGAAGTAAATTAAAAAACAAAATATAATTTTTCTGATTAAAAAAGTAAGTTGTCTTTATACAGTTCAAATGTTTAAAATCCAAAATAGAGGCTAATTTCTGTACATTATTCTACAGATTTTGTCAGATTCATGGGCATTCTAAGAACATTTTTGCCATTCTGTTTCCTTGTTTTGTAGTCTTCATGAACTTCTTAAACATGCTTTTCCTGACAGTGAAACAAATTCAGGACCTCTGAGTGAGAATTCTGGGTCCAAACCATTACACTACAATGACTCACTAAAAGTTTATCTAACCAGGTGCAATGCAGCCACCATGGATGTTACCTATATGCTCTTAGCAGAGCAGTGATGACGAGAATTTACAGACAATCCCCGTGGGTACTAAGAGAATATAGGTAAGTTCGATGGTGGCTGCATTGCACCCGGTTGGATAAACTTTTTAATAGGTTGTTGTGGTGTAATGGTTAGGAGCTAGGATTCTCACTTGGAGGTCCTGAGTTCGATTCACTTTCAGGGAGGTCAAATTTGTATTTCTATATTAAAAAGCATTACTGCATTTTACCATTTTTTTTACACATAAATATAACTTCGGTAACCTGAATTTCTAATTCATTCCCACTGAGTACCCACGGGGATTGTCTGTAAAACCTCGTCATCACTGCTCTGCTAAGAGTATATAGGTAACTTCCATGGTGGCTGCGTTGCACCTGGTTAGATAAACCTTTTGGTGGTTCGTTATGATATAATGGCTAGGAGCTGTGATTCTCTTTCAAAGGTCTTGAGTCTGATTCTCTGTCAGGGAGGTAAAATTTGTATTTCTGTATTAAAATGCATTATTGACATGCTACCATATTTCACGCGTGCTTTTCCTATTTCCATCATGTTTTTTGAACAATTTTTAATCTTTGTTTTTGTTTATTTCTCAGAGACACATGATTTCCTCTAATGACTGAAAATTGCTCATAACATATAAAAAACTATTGAATTTTTTTAAATTTTATGTTTCTGTGCCCAAGGGGAGTATTTTAAGATAATACCATTTCACAAACGCAAACAAACACACACATACACACACACACACACACACGTACGTACACATGCAAATATGCACACACGTTCATATGCACATATGCATGCAGGCACACATGAAGTCAAAAAACTTTTTCCTTTTCTTATCTTAACCCATAGCGTACGGGTGTCATGACACACATGTCGGCACAGATTAGGCCTGAAAGACGGGAGTCAATGCGTACATGACGCAACATCAGGATCTGCTCACAGTTGAAGCACACACACAGTCATTAAGTATTATGGCTGTAACAGCGGTAGCTCCAGAGCTACAGGGCTCCAAAGTCAGTCTAAACCCATATTTTAAGATAGATTCATGGAAAAATATTGTTTGGGCTAAACTGTGCTACCCGAAGGGTGGAGAAAACCCTTTCCCCATCCTTTAATTATTAGCTGGAGACACTAGTGTCGTAGACCGCCAGCCCTAACCACCAGTTAGGTCATTAGGTGCCCTGTCCGCAATTGTTTAATATGCTATACTTCCTACTTGTTACTTATTAAAAACACATTTTCTCTTACATCATTTCGACACTATCTTCAAGCCACTTCAAATGAAAATAAGATCTTTCCAAATCTTTAATAATAATGCTTGATGTCCTTGTGAAAAGTGAAGTAAAGCAAGATTCACAGCAGCTAGCAGTTAAAATACTGTTTAGGCATTTTAAACTCTTGATCCTTACAAAAGCTTCTCCACAACTATCATGTAACGTAATATATGTATTCCATAACTAAAGAACTCTGGACAACAGAGTTTATGTAATGTTACAAGCTTTGCATTATCTATGATTATTGAAGGCATTAACTGGTTGAGTGACATGACATGTGAAATATTCAGCACTTTACTCTGCTTAGCAACCAGAGTCAATTAATAATTACCAAGAATTAAACCAATAATAGTTGAAACGTCACTCGGACCACAGTCAAGAAGTTTGCGTGACATGCATGACTCACTACTTCACGTAATTCAGGTTCAGTAACAAAATACAAGGTAAAGAAACTTTAAATACATAAATCTAGATTCTGGAAGGCTCGTGCAATAAATTCTACCAGTACCACACTCTACAGTGAATAATGAATGACTAAATAAAACCCATTCTCAACACGAATCACGGAATACTACCCAAATAAATGACTAACTTACGCTGTGAGACACACCCCTTGTAAGTGAAATGAATAAGCGTACCTTATCATGCCTTGGCACGGGTCCAGAAGGCTTGAACAGGTACAGGTAGCTTTGAGCGGCCACACAGGGAGCCTCGGGTCATGTTTTGATGATCAGCTGATTGTGCGATCACAGCTGATGGCTAGAGTGGATGCAGGAAAGTGAGAATGGCGGCTATTTTGAATGTGTTCAGGATATGTACGAACAGCAAAGGCATTAACAGTTTCAGTCATTATCTGGCTCAATCTCCTTTTCTATGAGACCGGGAAAAACACCGAAATGTCATTTTCAAACTTGACAATACAGAATATTGTGCTGGGAACTCACACTTATTCCACGTAGAGAGAGAGAAGAAATGAAGAGAGAAAAAAATATTACTCATCCATACATCCCCAAATTCAGATTCGATCTCTTTTAAATAAGCATCAGCCTATAATATGCATGCAACTCAAGACTAAACTCTATGGTTGTATTACTTCAGGTTTAGGGTCATGCATCTGTGTCTTGCAGAATAGATTCAATAACATCAGTCAATCATTTGACAATATGGGCAAAGTGACGTAAGATAATAATTGGAAAAATGACGTTTGAAGAGACAATCCAGACAAATAAGTTTGCATACAAGCGTATATAAATTAGTAGACCAATTGACTTATGGATAGTTAAGGCAATGAAGAACACTTGAAATTTAAAGACAAAAGGAGGAAAGGCTATATGTGCAGCTATATTGCTCAACCATTAAGATGTCTTATTGATCTTATTGGATCCTATAAAGACTATCTACTTTGAGTTGAGAATGTATGTAATTCTTGATATTCTCTTTATTCAAAGTGAAATTATAATTTCTGCTGAAATGAACATGGACCGATCGTTTCTATCAAAAGGAAAAAATGCTACATTGAATTCCCAGTCAACTGTTCCATGAAAACAATCTAGATACATGTTATCCTTTCCAGATATCTTGGAGTGAGCGGCGTTGGCTCAGATTTAACACATGAGAAATTGTCATTCCAAATGTTATGTAAGCAAGCTAATTGAAAGTAGCCATAAAAAAGACCCAAATTGAACCAAAATGAGTCGAACTTACCCTGCTTAAGTACTCCAACACTAAAGAGTCATCTCGAGAAATCTACGTTGCATAGAATCCATATAGTGGACCCTCTACCTTTTTATGTTGGAGAAATGTTTTGCCATATTGTATCACTTTTTTCAGAACGTGTCAATACCTTACCAAAACTGTTGACAGATAAAAAAATCTCCGTACATGTAAGGAACATGTCTGCCCCTTCTTCGGCAGCTTGTGTTATGGTGTCACTGATTTTGGAAACTTCACAGGCTTCGCGACGAGTCGGAAAAAGATCCTTAATTAATATATTTAATAATACCTTTTCATCCCAGATCCGCTGACAAGTTATTAGGAACGGCAAATGCTGTTGCATCCAGGTCACGCTTAACTTTTGATGAACAGTTGTTTCCAAACTAATATTGTATTTGATCACGTCACTGGCTCGTCTGTGGAGCTGCAGGTCGACCACTTACTGTGACGCCGTGTTTAGAAAGCCATACACTTTTCATAATGCCTCCGCTATTGCCCGCATAAACACAAGCTTCGTGGCAGTTACCTTGGACATTGCAGTTTTTGCGGTCCTGTCGTAGACTTGCGTTTGCTTTTGCACTTCCTGTGTGGGAGGCAATCGCGAACAAGAATGCAAGGATCTTCCAAGTTTGGAATGTGGGTAGGAACACCTTACTTGTCTCCTTCAGGTTTTATCCGATCAGCCACAGGTCCGTCCCATCAAACCTGCACCGTTTTTATTACATGTATACAACTGTTGTGATAACGCTGATTTCTGAATAGTGCCTAGAATATAATGTAATATGTTATTCAAGTGTTTTACTTATTTATTTATTTTTTGTACAAATGAAAATGTTTCCGTTTCTGTACCTCTCTTCATCGTGAAGATGGAAAAGTTATGATCCCACACTTTTCTCAAAATACATTTTTCTTTGTGATTCTCTATAAAACGAATGAAGAGGGATTCAAATGGGGGATGGGAGGATTCATAACAAATTTCTGGAATTTCATAAACCAGTCCTTATTTTATTTTATTCATTTTTATATATATTTTTTTTACGTTACGAACCCGTCGACCATTAGTCGTCCAAACATCTTCGGCAGCATCAAGCATCGATATTGAGAAACGATCTTGTTTAACCCCTTGCCTATCAAGAATGTCACACTCTACCTTCCTTTGTTCTGCGCCAAAACTTCATCGGATCAATGGGAGAAAACTCTCTTGACACGACCCATTTCCTAGACTTTACTCCCACTACAATGATAAAACCTGTTCCTGCCCAAGCAATGCATTAGACTAGTGGTTTTCCTTTTTGTCAAACTCGCCCACTTCTTTTTTTTTTCTAGGAACCGTGATTCTAATTATCGTTATTGTTCTCATCGTTAAGGATGATTAAGATATTGTTAAAGATAATAAATACCATTCGTATTAATTATTCTTAATATCTTATTGCCTTTATTAGCCTGATTGTTATCATTAGCATCCTTATTTTCATCATTATCATCCTTATTGATATTACTTTTATCATCAGTATTGTTACGGTTATTTTAAGCATTAAAGACGTTATACGTACCATGATCCTTTTGTCAATATCTTAATCATCATTATCATTACTTAATATTAGAATCTTTATCGCCGTTAACAGTACCAATATTATCACGAATTATTATAAACACTGGTATTATCATCATTACTACAATCGTTGTTTCAACTAGTTGCTTATAATATTGTTGCTATTACCATCATTATCAATGCCATTATGTATTTTAGGCTATCATAACCATTACCATAATTACTATTTCATTTATTAACATTATCATTATCATCATTATTGAAATGTCATTACAATCTATAAGACCGGTAAAAAAGGACTTCACGCAGATCCTTCTAGCAAGACGTCAGTTCGACTGTCCCTTCTCCAGTCTGCTCTTGTGGGGCAAGCCTCCTATGACCTCTGGAGGACTCTACTAAGTACGCGGCCCGGGTCACTCCCCGTCTCTCAAGTCTGCTCTTCATGGGCCAGGCCTAGTGATCTCTGCTCGACTATCGGCCTTACTCCCCGATGGAGTAGGGCCGGCCGAAGGAAGTCCCCCAGCGCGTCTTCACTGTTTTCCATTAGGACGTCCATCTGAATCCTTCGTCTCGTCAGGACGTCCATCTGAATCCTTCGTCTCGTCAGGACGTCCATCTGAATCCTTCGTCTCGTCAGGACGTCCATCTGAATCTTTTGTCTCGTCAGGACGTCCATCTGAATCCTTCGTCTCGTCAGGACGTCCATCTGAATCTTGTGTCTCGTCAGGACGTCCATCTGAATCCTTCGTCTCGTCAGGACGTCCATCTGAATCTTTTGTCTCGTCAGGACGTCCATCTGAATCCTTCGTCTCGTCAGGACGTCTATCTGAATTCTTCGTCTCGTTAGGACGTCCATCTGAATCTTTTGTCTCGTCAGGACGTCCATCTGAATCCTTCGTCTCGTCAGGACGTCCATCTGAATCCTTCGGCTCGTCAGGACGTCCATCTGAATCTTTTGTCTCGTCAGGACGTCCATCTGAATCCTTCGTCTCGTCAGGACGTCCATCTGAATCCTTTGTCTCGTCAGGACGTCCATCTGAATCCTTCGTCTCGTCAGGACGTCCATCTGAATCCTTTGTCTCGCCGTGCTGCATCGTCCGTCCTTAGCTAATAAAAACCCATGCAGCTAATCGCTTGTATCCCTGTTCAGTCCAGCTATTTGTAAGTTGTGCTGAACAAACCAAGCAGAATAAACCCATTACATTACACAGTCGTTGTTATCATTTTGTCATTATGAAAATCATTGGTATTACTGTTTTCATTTTTATAGATGGTATCGATATTATAAGCATTATCAGTATTATTATGATTAGCCTCATCATTTTTATAATTGTTATTATCACATGACGAAGATAATAACAATTATTGAAAAAAAAATGATACTGATAGTAAGGACAATAATAATATTTATGATCAGGATAATAATGATGAGGGTAATAGTAATATAAATATGATTATTAATCCTACTATTATTATCATCATTATTAATATCATTGTTATCATTATATTATAATAATTATCAATATTACTATTATCATTATTGCTACTACTACTGTTATTATCACTATTGCTACTACTACTGTTATTATCACTATTACTATTGCCATTATAATTGTTGCTGTTGTTGTTATTATCATTATTGCCATTATCATATTTTTTGTCATTATCGTTATGATTATTATCACATCATTATTACTGTTATTATTATTATTATCAATAGAAGTATCATCATTATCATTATTGTTATTATTATCATTATCATTATCATTATTATTATAATCATCATTATTATCATTATTATAATAATAACTGTTATCATTATTATCATCATTACCATTACTATTATCATCATAATTTTTATTACATGTAACATATCCTCTATTGATTACACTGTCATTACCATCGTCATAATTATCATTACAATCAAGATCATTATCTTTAACCATATTTTGATAGTATTACAACCATCGGATTTCACATCGTCACCATTACTACCAACAGTAATGTTCTAGGTTCATCATAGTGTCATTTCCACCAAGTACACGTAACACAGAGACAATGGGACTGATCCACGTGTTTCTCCACACTTGATATAATTGCTCCTCTATTAGTCACAAACATATGTGCGACCTAATGTGATAGTAATGTTACTTATCAAGTAGATGATATTCCGAACAGCTTATCTTTTTTTCCGAAACTTTAGAGAGATTCATCTATCCGTTAGATCCACTCATTCATTCACTGTACGTTATGGCATCATCAATAGAAATGTTTAGTCATATGGTGAGCTCTTGGGAAATATCTCGAACTCACCTCCGAGAAATGACCAAATTTTGATCTTTCGTAAGCAATGTTAGGTTGAGAAGTAATGGTGACGAAGTATTTTTCAAGTAATATTAGTAATCACTTAAACTTTATGATAAGGAAAAAGATTGGCGTTAGCGGAAAGTAAGCGGTATTTTCGTCTCCGGAGGATTTTTCATTTACTTCAACTTAAGTAAACATCTAAGACACTTTTATTACAAGGAAATGTATAAAAGAAAGCAATTGCAAAATATTTTTAGTCAAGTTTCAAATATGTATGTACTCAAAACCAAAGAAATCTAGCGAAAGTTGCTAGCAGTTCATGTCACGTCCATATCATAGTTTGAAGTATATTTGAAAAAGGAACCCAGAATAAATGACATATGTTACTAAATCTTAGAATCCATGATAATATTCAAAGCAAAAAAAATTAAAGGATAGCATAAAACGTTTTTCTTAGCGCTAATTAATCACCGGCACCGTGTTTTTCACATCTTTGACACACTTTTAAGAATCCTCTAAAAGAGACAGTGAAATTGAAAATTATTTTCTTTATATCCAAGATAATGGATAAAACAGCAAGAAATACTAAAATATATATATGATGTACTTTCCCGATCATAGAGAAGGTAGAAGTCTAAACAGCCTGGCAGAGCGGTCTGATATAGTCGAAAAGTCTCAGTAAATGAAAAGAAATGAGAAAATTAAACTCCCGAAAAAATACTCCAAACCAAAAACCAACAAGAATCTAGCAGAAAAGCGCTTCCCCGGCGCTCGAAAGTGTCCGACACCGAACGCTGCCTGAGCGAGAGATCGGGTTCAGTCGGTTCACAATGGCGGTGACGGACGCACTATTCACAGTCGCCCTGTCCGTGTTATTACCTCCTTTCTTGCTCGTTCTTGTGACAGTTCTCGTGCTCGCCAGTTTAGGAAAGTCCTTGGGCCTCAGGCAGAAATATGTGCAGTTCTTGTTAAAAGTTTTCGAGGTGAGTAGCGAGGGAGAGCGGATTTTTGTCATATGGGTACTTTTTTGTTTTGATATATGGGTGATGTGACAAATGATGCTTTTGGGGAAGGATAAGGTCGAGTTCCTGGTTGATCTTTGTCCTCTCACGTGCTTGGGCCTTCGGTAGGTTGACGGAGGTGGAGCTGTACGCTTTTTTTGCATATAAGGAGGTCCAGTTTTTGTACTAATTATATAATGGATGGGTTCTATGTGTGTGTGTGTGTGTGTTTAACATAATACAAAGGAAACAAATCATAGAATATTTGTATTGTGATGATATATTGAAGAGGATGAAAGGGATATGATAAGAATATAAATAGTGTAACTGACCAACACTTATCTCAAGAATGCCTTTTAAAAAAAATAATCACCTATTTAGCCACAAGTACCTATTTGTATCTGAAATTTAATATTTTTTGAAGTAAGATTCACCCTTGGATCTCTCTGGTGAAGTGTCGCATGTTGCCAGGACCTATGAAATCGGTTTGATTGCATAGTGTTTGATATTTACTGTCCAGACATGGTAGTTTTAGGCTCAGGAAATCAACTATAGAGATGGTATTGACCCTGATGGCTGGACATGCAGGAAATATAACAGGGAAATTACTAGATACATATCATAGACATTTTTATATATTAACGACAAAGCTCTACCCATAGAATACGTATAAAGACTCGCATGCGATGTTCAGTGGGTTCTACTTCCAATACCCTTCCTAATAAAGGCGTTATGTTTAGGTTTCATGAGACTACGTGTAGCATCAACTAATAGATTCAGTGATGACGGTGGCATGTTGTCTAGCTGTTTCTTTAGGAGGTAATTTAAAGGTGAATCGCTGGAGTGTTTGATGCTACACCATAGTACCCTTAACCTATTCATGCCGGGGGCATTCCAGCCTTGCAAGTTGCAATGCCGGGGCTCTTGAATGCATAGGCCTAAATCAATTAAATGATCGACGCCGCATGATGGCACCCTGCGTACAGGCCTTGAATGCGCGGTACCCGTGGTGTACCACCCGTCGAGAGAGGGTTAAGGACGTATGTACTGAGTTTAGCTATGCTTAGGTGAGGACATTGTACCTTTACTTATATATTATAAGAAATCAGGAAATCACTGTACTGTTTTCAAGTATCATAATTAAGATTATGTACATTTAAAAAATACAACTAATTTTTTTTGTGTGGATTGAATTAGAGCAGGTATAAGGGGTTGTTTATTTGTGCATCAGATCCACAAGACATTTGTCCTTAAGGGGTCGGTTGCAACCAATGTTATTGCTGTAGTTAGGGTCCATGAACTAAAACTATTGTCTATTTGTAGTATATGTCAAATGCAATCCATCGATTTCAATTTCATTAGTATAGGTGGTATGCAGTGTTATATCTTTTTGAGATATAACACAGGGAAGGCCAAGATTTTGATATTGGTCCATTAACCCTCTCTGGACGGGTGGTACAGTACTGTACCGCGCATTCAAAAGCCCAGTGGCCGGGCGGCACAGTATTGTGCCAGCCATTCAATTGATTTAGGCCTAATAATTCGAACGCCCCGGCATTGGGACATTCAAGGCTGGAATGCCCCCGTCGTAAGTGGGTTAATATCAGAGAAGTGGGAGAGATGTATGCTGGAGTTACCTCTATCTAATGATCTCAAGCTGAGACATTCTGAGACATGCCATATCTTAAGATGTTATGTCTGGACTAGGCGTCATTAAAAGTTAGTGTTTCCTATTATTTTCTTGACTTATGCTATGAAGTATGAGTTTTCATGAGATGTTAGCAAAGTGATACTAGTTAGCTTTTGGTATAATAGGTAACAGTAACTTAACCCTATGACGACGGTGCATCACACTTGTGTGACACAGCTAAATTCTCGATTCCGGGGCATCATGCCAGTGTGACGTTTCCAATGCAATATTGCAATGGCCCGGCGAAGGGGTTTTCGCGTAGCGTGTGCCCCATCGGGAAAGGGTTAAGGAAGAAATAGCTTGTAATTTAAGCAAAAGGAAACCTGCAGTATGAAAGTGAAGGGTTAAAGCCATATTTTAAAACCAGACTTTTAATGGTCAGAATACAACCACATGAAAATAGAGAGAAAGCAAAGCACAAGACTTATCACCAAAAAATCTTGGTGGAAGTTTTTGACCCCACTCTGGCCTGAATTAACCCCCATGTCTTGATTATGGTCTTGATCTGTCGTTATTAAAGCACATCCTTTCACTTATCGAATGGTGTGGCTTGTCGGTTCTTTATATGATTTTCTTTAATATGTTCTGAATATCTATCTATCTCTATTTCTTTCTATCTATCTATCTAAATATTTACATATATGTGTATGTAGTTGTGCATGTGTATGTGTGTGTGCGTGTGTGTGTGTGTGTGCGTGTGTGTGTGTGCGTGTGTGTGTGCGTGTGTGTGTGTGTGTGTGTGTGTGTGTGTGTGTGTGTGTGTGTGTGTGTGTGTGTGTGTGTGTGTGTGTGTGTGTGTGTGTGTGTGTGTGTGTGTGTGTGTGTGTGTGTGTGTGTGTGTGTGTGTGTGTGTGTGTGTGTGTGTGTGTGTGTGTGTGTGTGTGTGTGTGTGTGGATGTGTGCATGCGTGCGTGCGTCCGTGCGTCCGTGCGTGTGTGTGTGTGTGTGCGTGTGTGTGTGTGCGTGTGTGCATGTGTATGTACACGTTTGTACTCGTGTGTGTGTGTGTGTGTACATGTGTGTGCACGTGTGTACACATGTGTACGTGTGTACACATGTGTGTACATGTGTGTGTACACATGTGTGTACATGTGTGTGTACACATGTGTGTACATGTGTGTGTACACGTGTGTACACGTGTGTGTACACGTGTGTGCGTACATGTGTGTGCGTACACGTGTGTGTGTGTACAGGTGTGTGTGTGTACACGTGTGTGTGTGTGTGTACACGTGTGTGTGTGTTTTTGTTTGTTTGTATGTGTGTGTACGTGTATGGGTACGTGTGTGTACGTGTATGGGTACGTGTGTGTGTGTGTACGTGTGCGTGTGTGTACGTGTGCGTGTGTGTGCGTGTGCGTGTGCGTGTGCGTGTGCGTGTGCGTGTGCGTGTGCGTGTGCGTGTGCGTGTGCGTGTGCGTGTGCGTGTGCGTGTGCGTGTGCGTGTGCGTGTGCGTGTGCGTGTGTGTGTGTGTGTGTGTGTGTGTGTGTGTGTGTGTGTGTGTGTGTGTATATATATGTATATGTATGTATGTATGTGTATGTGTGTGTGCATGTGTGTGTGTTTGTGTATGTGTGCATGCGTGTGTGTTTGTGTACGTGTGCATGCGTACATGTGTGTGTTTATGTATGTATATGTATATCTATATATAAGAATAAGTATGTCTATCTTCCCTCTTCCTTTCCCCTTCTTTCCAATAGAAATTGCCAAAAGATGAATGGATAAGTAATATTCACATACATGTAAAAATAAAAATTCAAATATTATATTTTATACCTAGAACATAGCATAAAAATGGTTTTATTGTCATTGAAAAGTTGCAAATATGGTACCGTAATACAAGGAATATTTCTATGGAGACATAGGTAAAAAAAGAGAGAAAAATGCTTAGTTGTACACGGTATTTCTTTGTTAGAGCCTTTGTGCTATGACTTTGCACACACACATAGTTGTCATTACCAAATACAAATCTATAGGGATCCTTTGTGTGATGGTTATACATCCTAATTTGATTTTTTTTTATATAGTTTGATAGATAAAAGACAGCTAGTTACCTAGGAACAAATAGCTCTTTCATTTACTCCACTATGAACTCCACAAGGACAAGAAGAAGACATGGTAATGAATATCAATCAGAAAAGTTTTGGTATTCAAAAGTGAATTAGGAAAATTGCGAACACATATGCAAGTCACACCAGTCAAGGTGTTTGACATAAGCTTCTTGCTATTAGAGCAGCATAAAGAAGAGTTGTGGGTATGCTGCAATTATTGATGGCATGATACAAAGAGGGGTTTCATGATGATTACCAGACCAGTATCATTACTCGTTAGTTTATCACTCGGTGTAGTCACCTGATGGGGAGTGAAAGGGCTCCACAGTAATGGTTTTCTCTTATTGAAAT
The DNA here is from genome assembly GCA_017312705.2 of Penaeus japonicus. Taxonomy (NCBI): domain Eukaryota; kingdom Metazoa; phylum Arthropoda; class Malacostraca; order Decapoda; family Penaeidae; genus Penaeus; species Penaeus japonicus. The sequence continues at coordinate 46,591 of BOPN01001572.1, forward strand.
TCATGAAGGTTTTACAACTGTGGATTCAGAATTATTAATATTCAGGTGGTGTGTGTGTGTGTGCATCTCTCTCCACTTCTCTCCCCTGGTCTTCATCAACCTTTCCTTCCCCATGTCCTGCTCCCTGTCTTCTGTCCTCTGCCTCTCTTCTCCTCTCCTCTCCTCTCCTCTCCTCTCCTCTCTCCTCTCCTCTCCTCTCCTCTCCTCTCCTCTCCTCTCCTCTCCTCTCCTCTCCTCTCCTCTCCTCTCCTCTCCTCTCCCCTCCCCTCCCCTCCCCTCCCCTCCCCCCCCCCCTCCCTCCCCCTCCTCCCCTCCCCTCTCCTCTCCTCTCCTCTCCTCTCCCTTCCTCCTCCTCCTCCTCCTCCCTCCTCCTCCTTCCTCCTCCTCCCCCCTCCTCCTCCTCCTCCCTCCTCCCCTTCCCTTCCTCTTCCCCTTCCCTTCCTCTTCCCCTTCCCTTCCCTTCCTTCCCCTTCCCTTCCCTTCCCTTCCCTTCCTTTCCCTTCCCTCCCCCTCCCCTCCCTCCCCCTCCCCCTCCCCTCCCCTCCCCCCTCCCCTCCCCTCCCCTCCCCTCCTCTGCTCTCTTCTCCTGAGAGAAAGTCTTAAGTATATAATTTTTAATGGAGGAGGCTGATCACTTTTCACATTCATATATTTTGTGTAACTTCAAAAAAGTTTTGCCTGAATAGGTTACATTTTCATAGGTCACTTGGCCTATGATGTGTCAGCAGTCAGTTTGCCTATAACACATCTATGTGAGTTGTCTTTGTAATTAACCAGTTTGTATATCATAACATCTCTGCAAATATATATACCATATATGTTTTTCTTTGGTTGGTGGAAAGGAACAGTGTGTGTGTGTGTGTGTGTGTGTGTGTGTGTGTGTGTGTGTGTGTGTGTGTGTGTGTGTGTG
>BOPN01001572.1:52500-55000 GCA_017312705.2 Penaeus japonicus
TGTATTTTGCGCGTTTGTGAATCTGGTAATCGAGTTAGATGTATTTTTTTTTGTGAGAAGATTACATCATTCTGCGAGGTTTCAAGCGTGTGGGTGTGTGAGTGAGATGAATGTGTGAGTGGATGTGAGTGTGTAAAAGTGTACACGCGTAAGAAGTGTTTAATTGTGTAGGTTTAAGAGTGTGTAACTGTGTGCGTGCGTTCATGTTCACGTTCATGCTTGCATTAATGCGTGCTTTATTTACGTTCTTGCGTACGTACTTCCCTGCGAGTATATATATTCGATTTTGAGTAGGTAGCGTGGTCACGCACGTTGTGTGTGTGTGTGTACGTTGCTCACTCGTGCTTGCGTTGGAGCCGGGCCTTGTGAGATGTGCAGGGAATCAAGCAGTGATTAATCAGGCAAGCAAGCGCTCGCCGATCCAGATGTAGGTTGCGAAAGAGCAGAGTCCCCCTTGATAATGAATGGCAGGCTTGTGGCGTCCGTGAATCACGCAAGGAACTCGGCGCCGATGTCATCCTTGGTCTATGGGATGCGTCAGCTGAGCGCCCGAGCAGCAGGTGACATCACCCGGGAAGGCCAAGGTCTTCGTGGGCTTCAAAGGGGAAGGGGAAGAAGGGCTCTTTCACCTGAAGTCTGTCCGTCTGTCTGTCTGTTAGTGTTTGGCGTCTTGGGGTTGGGGGTGGGGTGGAGTGGGGTAAGGGAAAGGGAAAGGGAAAGGGAAAGGGAAAGGGAGAGGGAGAGGGAAAGGGAAAGGGAGAGGGAGAGGGAAAGGGAAAGGGAAAGGGAGAGGGAAAGGGAGAGGGAGAGGGAGAGGGGGAAGAAGGAGAGGGGGAAGAAGAAGGAGAGGGGGAAGAAGAAGGAGAGGGGAAGGGGGAGGGGGAGACCTGTAGCACCCATCCATCCAAGGCGTCTTTCCCTTCCCTTTTGAATCGTGACTGTCGAGGAGCCGTTTGGCGAGGCAAGCGGTATGTCGAAACGCGCGCGGGAGAGAGAGAGAGAGAGAGAGAGAGAGAGAGAGAGAGAGAGAGAGAGAGAGAGAGAGAGAGAGAGAGAGACGCGTTACTTTGAGTTTATGACAATTAGGTAAAAAAAAAAAAAAAATGTATATTCATGTTGGTGGAGGACGCATGAGGTTGGTTGGTAATGAGGGGATTTTCTGAAGGGGGGTGGGGGTGGGATGGGGAGGAGGGAGGGGGCGAGGGAGGAAGGAAAGGAAGGGAGGGAGGGAAGGAAGAGAAAGGAGGAAGAGGAGACAGAGAAAAGGGAAGGGAAAAGAGGAAGAGGAGACAGAGAAAAGGGAATGGAGGGGAAGGGGAAGGGGAAGGGTGGAAGAGGAGACATAGAAAAAGAGGAGGTCTTAGACGTGAGTAGCGTACCGTATCGTCCACGTGAAAGGCGATCAAGACTAGTAGGCGTTGATTTTAAAGTTAGTAGGGATCGTGATTTATATATATATATATATATATATATATATATATATATATATATATATATATATATATATATATATTTATATGTATATATATATTTATATGTATACATATATTATTTTTTTAAATTCTTATTTGTACATTCATTTCTTCATTTAATAACTTATTAGCTTATCTATTTATTTGCTAAGATAATTGATCGATTTATTTGTTTAATTACTCTTTCGTAGTGAAGGGAAAAATCTTCAAAAACAAAAGAAATTTAAAATGGGTTTATAAATGTTACAAGCGATCGTGACGCGGGCTGCGTTGTCCAGTGCCGACGGACGTTATCCAGACTGAAACTCAGAGCGATAAGATAAGAGAAGAAAAAAAAAACTTTAAAAAGAAAAAAAGAAGAAAAGAAATGAAGATTTGTCTTATCGCGAAAGAAATGTTTTGACAGCCTTATCAGACGATAGGGATGGCCGGCCGGATTTGTCGAGGCAGGGAGATAGATAGATAGATATATTTAAGCGGGTGGAAAATCTAGCAATTACGTCACGATGGCTATTGGTAGGCGTAGAGCTGAAAGAACAGGGTATAGCAGTAGTAGAAAGGACGATAACGATGAATAACATTAACAAAGGGATGAATATCTAGAAGAGCAGTAGCAGGAAGAACGATAACGATGAATAACATTAACAAAGGGATGAATATTTAGAAGACCTCAACGACGGAAATAACCCACATAACAAAATAGAGTTAAATAACTAGAAACTAGAATAAAATATACGAGACATAACACAGTAACAATAATAATTTTAAAAATGCGCTGCCTTAACCATGTAACTGTCCACCATTGCATTCCCCATCAAACAAGCAAACAACAGAAGCACAAACACACACACACACACAAAACAAAGACACACAAAAAGCAAAAACACGAAAAAGAAAAACACACATAAACAACAACAACACAAAAACATACAAACAAACAATGCCCCCTTCCTCTCACTTGCATCTCCCCACATAAGGAGAAAAACGACCCTTTTTTCTCTCACTCACACGCTCTTCTTCTTCTCTCT
>BOPN01001572.1:80963-85963 GCA_017312705.2 Penaeus japonicus
TGGATATGCTCACTAGGATTGACTTGGTATCTTTGAAATTGATATATTTTTGCTATGCCGTTCTTATACTTAATTTTCCAACATAATGGTTTATTTCCCTTTTTTGATGCATGTTTGTATCTTGTTTATATTATCCTTTTAGAGTTTTAAAAGAAATTGTTTCTTTCCTCAGGATAACAATGAAAGACTGGATGACACCCACGAATTTGGCTTGGGCGACTGCCTGGACTACATCCGCACAGGCATGGAAGCCATTGTGGACGATGAAGTGACAAAGAGGTTCTCTGCTGAGGAGCTGACGGTGAGTTGCATTCCATCTGCCTGCTTAGCTTCCTTGATGCAGAGTCATGATGATGATTGCATCAGTAGAGTGACAGGGAGGAAAGATTGTGGTTGAGGATAGGTAAAAGTCAGGGTGAGGAGGGAAAAAAAGTTATAAGGGGAGGGGATGTGGGAGAGAGGAAGAGGATGGAGAGGGTAGGAGGAAAAGAAGGGTTTGGGACAGGGGAGAAAGTGTGTACTATAAGAAAGGGAAAAGTCAGAGGTGTATAAGAGAAGAGAAGAGAAGGTTTAAAGGAGGGAAAGGCAAAGGGAAAGAAATGAGAAGATGTGGCAAGAAGAATAGAGAGGACAAAGGGAAAGAAGAGGAAGGAGAGGGTTAGTAACATCTTCGTAAGTTTTTGGTAGAGATGGTTCAGAGGAAGGGAAAAGAAGGGAGGAAGATGGAAGAACAAAGATATGAGAGGATATAGGGAATAGGAGGAAAATGGTATGGATAAAAGTTTGTAATTTAGGAACGTAGAGGCCTATGAGGTATGAGGAGAGAGAAGGGAGAGGGAAGGGCAAAGAAAGGGAATAATGAAAAGCTTTGGGAAAGGAATGGGATGGAGAGGAAAGGAAGAAGAGAAGGAGTGACAGTGAAAGTTTAGAAATTTTAGAAAGTTTGTGGTTTAGGAAAGGTAGTAAAGGTGAATGAGGTATGAGGAAGGAAAGGCCTATTGGAAGGGAAAAGGAAAGAAGGGAGGAAAGAGCATGGTAGAGGAGGCAGAGGAAAAAGAAGGAAAGTGACATTGAAGAAAGGATTTTTATTTAGGTTCACAAAATAAGGGGAACCTAGGGATAATAAGAGAAAAGGATAGAGGACAGAGAGTGGGAGATGAAGATGAAGATGAAGATGAAGATGAAGATGAAGATGAAGATGAAGATGAAGATGAAGATGAAGATGAAGATGATAAGGGGATGAAGGAGAGGAAGTGATGAGGAGACATGAGAAGTGGATAAGCAGGGAGATCAAGAAAATTGTGCCCACCAAATAGAGAGATGTAAAAATAGATTGGAAAAAGAACTAGTACACTTGAAACAGCGCTGTCATAAGGGAGGATTCAGCGATACAGGATGAGGGACCATAGAGATGCTCAGACAGGATGCTCAGGTGGAGGGGAAGGAGAGTAGGGGAAGAGGATGCTGGGAGAAGAGGGGAGGAGGGATTAAAGACTGGGAAATAATGAGATAGAAATAGAGGGATTAAAGGAAGGATGGATGGGTGGGTGGAAGGGTGGGTGGGTGGATGGATGGATGGATGGATGGATGGATGGATGGATGGATGGATGGATGGATGGATGGATGGATGGATGGATGGATGGATGGATGGATGGATGGATGAATGGGTGGATGGATGGATGAATGGATGGATGGATGGATGGATGGATGGATGGATGGGTGGATGGGTGGATGGATGGATGGATGGATGGATGGGTGGATGGATGGATGGATGGATGGATGGATGGATGGATGAATGGATGAGAAATACAAAATATGTTAGTGGTAGAGTGAGAGCAAAAGCAAAAAAAAGCAAGAGCTGTAGTGAGAGGAAGCAAAATATTGATGAGAGGTAAAGAAATCTATGAAAATATAGAGAGAAGGATAGAAACAAGTAGAAAGAGAATAAGAAAAAGGAAGAGAGAGACTGAGAAAGAGAACGAGAGAGAGAGTGAATGAGAGAGATAGAGAATGAGATAGAGAAAGAGAGAAAGGAAATGAAAAATAGAATGTGAGAGAGAATGAGAAATGAAATAAGAGAGAGAATGAGAAATAGAACAAGAGAGAGAGAGAGAAATAGAATAAGAGAGAGAATGAGAAATAGAATGAGAGAGAGAGAATGAGGTAAAGAATGAGAGAGAGAGAATGAGATAAAGAATGAGAGATGGAGAATGATATAATTATGAAAGAGTGAGAAGAATAACTAATTGGCACTTGAAAACAAAGAAGTAGAAATAGCAGATCAAAGGACACCACATGTATCTTTTAATCCCTCGTAATCCCTCCCCATATCACAAGAAACATCCATCATTATATCCTAGCAACAAGAATGGGATAGAACATAAACTATTCAAGGAATGTTATTATGCTGCCACAGGTGAGCTGATTGAGTAATGACAGGTGTATAAAGGACAACATTCTGAACAGAATGAGGAGAGAGAAAATAATGGGAAGGAGAGAATGGATGGGGAGGAAAATTATTATATATATATTTTTTTCTGTCACTAATTCTTCATTGTCATTTTTAGTGCTCTTATTGTCATTTAGAATTTTGTTGTTAATGTTATAACAGCATTTATATATTTTGCCTTTTCTTAATCAAATATTGTATTTTTATTTCAATGAATTATTACTGTAATTTATTATTATCTTTACTTATTATTATCATTATTACCATTAGCATTGCTCTTATGCATCCTGTCTTACTGTTTGATGAAGATAAATGAATAAGTTTGGTAGTAATGTATATGAATAATTTAGGTTATATTTCTTACATTTTTGTGAGTAGATTACCAACTGTAACATTGATACAGATGTTCTGTATATGTGATTGATACAGCTGTTCTTCATGGATTATTTACATGTACACTTCATTTATGATCTGTTTGATATTTTTTTTCTGTAGACGTTCTTTTTTTTTTACAGCTGAGTCAGATGATCCTGTACAGTTCATATAGGTCTTCTTCACTTAGATTGATACTGACATTCATCAGATAGTGTTCACAGAAGGATTGATATAGAGTTCCCTGATGGATACTAGATACAGATTTTTTTTTTCATATGAAATTAACCCTCTCTGGATGGGTGGTACACTACGGTACCACTCATTCAAGGGCCCGATTGCCGGGTGGTTAACAGAGACATTCTTCAAGTGCGCTTTCTTTCACAGTCGTGGAACTTCCTCACGCGGACCAACTGCCAGTATGAATTCATCAGCGTGCGGCTCACCATCTTCTGGGTGGTGGGCTTTATCCTACGATACTTCCTCCTCCTGCCTTTGCGAATCCTCATCCTCATTATCGGGGTGAGTGGTGATGGCCGCTGCTGCTGTCAAGCTAGCTTAGCTTTAGAAGGCAATTTTAAAGTTGTGTTGTTTTGCAAATTTCTACTGTTATTGTTTTTTTTTATCTTTTCTGGCCAATCTGATTTTAATTTTGATGTCTCCTTCCCCTTTCAGGTTTTGTATTGGTTTATGTGTAAGATTGAACTTCTAAAGATCATATTATTTATCTCTGATGGTTTTGATTTTAGAAATAATGTTTATCACATGACAGTTCTTTTCTCCATTGGCTTCCCTTGAATCCTTTTTAAATCCATACTCCATAATGATTTCTCTTCCCATTTTAATTGATGTGCATTTGAGAGGATGGTGATGATTGGATGAAAGCAACATGTCTGAATAACATGGTTGTATTTAAAATAATTGTTGTTGTGGAAACTTGCCAAACAGTACTTGAAATGTTAGTAGACACCCCAAATGCCTCATTCATAAAAGGGGGGTGGGGAGAGAAATGCAGCAAAAAATCCTGCTTGTTTTTGACAGGCCTTCCATGGTTGTGATGAATAGAACCGAACACAGGCTGGGTTCTGCTTCAATCATGGCAAGTAGTTTCATTACCATTATGCTGCCATCCAGTCATTAACCCTCTGCCGACGGTGCTATTTTGGCTCCAAATGGTCGAAACGCTGGGATACTTCAAATGCAAAAGCCTAATGCCTCGGGATTCTCACCCATACTGGCCACCCCAAGCGCTATACGCCCAATCACCCGGCGTGCCGGCCAGGAGGATAGCCACGATAGTCCCCGGCAGCTGATGCTACTATAACTTGATGTGATATCTTTTCACCTGTTAACCCATTGGTCGCTGTTTTAATAAAATATGTATACAGTCGGATGGCGGGTTTACATTGTCTGGCACGCATACAACCGACTCTGCCTTGGTAGCAAATCATGCCCATTCGCTATCAGTGGGTTAAACTGTAAATGCTGGGTGACATGATATCATGTCATATGGTGACAGCACTTGCCACGGGGATGTGATATCATGTCATGGCTTTTCGTTTGGCCAGCACACTGGGTGATCAGGCATGTAGGCGTCGGCTGTAGCCGCCCGAGGCTTTAAGCCTGTGTGCTTGAAATACCCCAGTGTTTAGACCAATTGGAACCAAAACAGCCCTGTTGTATGGGGTTAATCATTACCAACCAGTCAAATGCATTGTTACCACAGTAAAAGATGCATTAAGTATATATCTTCTTTCAAACTCCTTCCGCCTCTTTTTTTTTTTTTTTTTCCCCCACTATGTTCTTCTGACACTCCTTAACCTCCCTTTCCTCATAATATAATATATTTTTTCCATTTCAGACTGACCACTTAAAGCTTTAGTGTTGCTGTAATAAGAGGAGTTTTTTTATTATTTCATTAGTGTAGCAAAACTAAACTCATTTAGATTTTCTTATAGTCTGATTGTGAGACAAAGAAAGCAGTGAAAGTTCTATCTTGTTTATCAGCTTATAGAGTTTCCACACATAATGCAACCTTGATTTATAGGTGGTGCAGATGGTGGTTTTGACCTTAATACTTGGCCTGCTGCCTGAGGGTTCAGTGAAGCGTTGGATATCCAGGCGGGTGTTCCTTACATCATTCCGCATCATATCTCGTGCGTTTAGTGGTGTCATAACA
>BOPN01001572.1:95963-103463 GCA_017312705.2 Penaeus japonicus
TGTCTTCCCCAAAATTTTTAAAGAAGTTCTGTCATGTTTCATGCCAACAAATGAAGATACAACGAAAACACTAATTTCTCTTGTAGGAAAAAACAGAGTAAAAAAAAAAAAAAAAAATGCACAAAAAAAAAAAAAAAAATCAGAATTGTAACATTTCTTAAGAAATATCAAGGACCAGTCCCATTGACGTGCATGTGTGTAATATTTGTGTATTATGTATGCAAGTTATTTATTAATATTCTTGATTTACAGCCGATGGTTGAAAAAGCTTTAGACATTATGCACCATTTTGACTTATCATGTCCCTGTGAATTCATAAATTGCTTTAACATCAGAAATGTGAATTAATGTTTAGTATTGATTTGTTAATGTACACAGGTAGGCATATGAAGCTGTTTTCAGAATTCATTTGAGCTTACTCTAATATTTGTCATAAAATTAGTAATGTCAAAACAATGTGAAACTGGAAAAAAAAGGTTAAAACTATGAACGTATAGGATAGTAGGGAGCAAATGAGAAATAAATGTCCTAAACTAGTCACTCTAGAAGTATTGCTTTTAAGTGTTCACATCTACCTATAAATAGCTTTGACATATCAGTTATATCAGGGAAGTCTTTATGTTTAATTTTTTCATTAGTGTTACGTTATCATTTACTTATTTCTTAGATGTGACCAGCTTAACAATGATGGGGCTTTCTCTAGTGTGGGGTCTTTTCTACATATTTTTTTTCACAATTTGTAAAGTTAATTAATATGTGTAGTCTTTTTTTTTTTTCTTTTAGTCTTTTATACTATTTTTTGTTGATGTGTGTCTTACATTTAGGGGCTAATAGTGAAAAAAAAGGAGAAAAAAGAAAGAAAGAAAAAAAAAAAAGTAAAAATATATAAGTAACATTAAATGAAAAAAAAAAAAAAAAGAGAGAAAAAAAAAAGACAGGTCTTTAGTAAACTTCTAGAATTAATAATTTAAATCATCAGTTGATTTAATTTGCTCACAAGTAGCGACTGTTTTTAGTATGGGCAATTGGCGTGTTAATTTCCCATATACTAAATAAATTTTGTCTGTATAAATCAGTTCGATATACTTATTTTAAGGACAATTGGCCTAGTGATTTTTTTCTTTTCAAATTCCCTTGCCCATTTGAAATAGAGGCCATGAAATAAGACTAACTTAAATAGGTTCAACATAATAGGTAATAAATTTCCAGCATCACGCATCATCTGCTGTAAAGTATATAGTAGTGTTTAATTAAGATTTAAAATGTGATAAAAATCTTGCCAGTAAATGCACATACTAATGGAAAAAAAAATTAGTAGTTATAACAAGGTAATTTAGATCATGCAGATCTGCCTTAGTAGAAAAAGTAGAAGAGAAAAAGAATAAAAAAAAAAAAAAAAAAAAAATCTAAGCAACTTTTATGCAACTATATCACCAATGCTACTAGTACTTGGGTCCAAAACTTGCTTAGTGTGATTGTGCAATTTTTATCAGCTAGCCAGAAAGTTTGAAAAGATGTTGGCAAGTTGGTGGAAGCATTTTCATATTCCACACTCCTTACTTACATAATCCCTTTATCTCCATCCTAGAACCAAGTGGGCAAGCCTTTATGTGTACCTGTGTATCATGTGAAATGAGAGTGAGGGAGGTTCCTTGTGTCTTCCACCAACTACCCACGGCATCAGAATTATTTTTTTGACCTTGTATTTGTGGCGCTCCATAGTCCCTTTTGTGCGGTGTAAACCACATCCATTGTATATTTATACAGAACCATTTGTTAGTGTTAGAGAAAAAGAGAGAACTCTCTTGAGGCATATTATATACATCTAGATCTTTATTGCAGTTTTTTATACCTTGTAAATTTGTTTTGGGTATATTTTGGTGCATTACATACATATTGGTGTTTCATCTCCACATGTATTTAGGGCCAATATCAGATTTGTAGGGGGAAAATGTGTTGAATTTAGCCAAAAGGCAAGTATTATATTATTAAAGTGCGCATTTCTACTCTCTGCATTTTACTGTACTCGTAACCTTTGAAGACTTCACTATAGTATAGGTCACCTTCAATTGAGAGCTAATGAGTGTCCACCCAAAAAGAAATACAGCTTGTTTCCCTGATGCTTTAGTTTTTAACAATAAAAAAAAAAAAAGCTACAGGTAAATAGAAAAAAAAAAGTCATAAAATAAATATATTGCTTCCAAGATATTATATACACAATAAGGACATTATTAACCCACTCACGCCGGATGACGTGCTGACACGTTTCGTGGTTTTTGCGTCAGACGCCGCCGACGAGATATCTGGCCAAGGCCGGCGCTCGGGGTGAGCAAGCGGGCAGCCCAGGCTCGCGGCCCGTGCGCCCGAGAATCTCAAAGCGTTCGGATGATGCGTTTGAAAACCTCGGTATAGCGACCGTGCAAAGCCGGAATGGCCCCGGCGTGAATGGGTTAACTAAAGATAACTTAACATTTTTCCACTATACATAATACATGTCCCATTCCATGTTCAGATTTCGATCAATCCACATTCTTTTTGCAGACAGTACAATAAAACATTATCATCTATGGAAAAACAAGGATTTGTTTTTTGCCAACCATACCATCACTTGGCATAGCATCTCTTAAAGCAGTTTTATAATCTTGAAACGGTACCATTACATGATCAGGTGGACACAGTCTACCCTGTTTCGCCAAGGAAAAAAGTTCGTTTAACATGAGCTGTCGTTTCGGATGAGAGAAATGGTCCCTGTTCCAGCGTGTCATCCAAAATCCTTTCAGCACCACGTCGGAAAAGATGAGGGAACCAACAGGAACGGTGACGGGCTGAAAGGAAAGGAGAATGATCTTTCATGTCCATTATGATTGCCAAAAACTTGTTATTTTCTTTTTTCTTTTTCTTGCTATCACTCATACGAGAGATGTGAATGAGCTGGTGAGAGATGAGACTATAACGAATGGAAATATGACCAACAGGAAAAAAAAGAATAAGAAAGATATCTTTACATGAGTAGCTTTAAATTATTGTTTATGAGCACTACAGTAATAATAATGATAATGATAATGATAATAATAATAATAATAATAATAATAATAATAATAATAATGATGATGATAATAATAATTTTGATGATAATAATAATAGTTAATAACAATATTTAATAACAACAACAATTATTATAATAAGAAAAGAAAAGAAAAGAAAAGAAAAGAAAATGTCTACTTTGCAAAGGATACTTTCCAAATTATCAGGTCAAATTCTAATTTGAGTGTATTCCTTTTGTCTAATTACAAACTGCTGCCTTACCTTTCTCGACATTCCTCCATAAGTGATCATGACACCTTGGGGTGACAGCTGCCGCAAGATTTCTGTTCCGCTGCGGCCACTAACACAGTTCAGAGCTAAACTGGGCTTGGGGAGTGCTTTCACTGCCTCACTTTTTCTAAAATGGAAAGATTACAGTTTTAAATCACCCTCAATACTAATAAGATTGACAATCAAGAATCTGCTACTTTATTGGCAGTTTATATGAAAATAAATATCCAAGCAAATTTTGAATAACTAATAATAAAGCAATATATCATCTCACTTCCATTAAAGTATAGCAAGTGCCAAGTGGTAAGTCTTAACCCATTAGCAGCAGATGGCATGATTTGCTGCAACGGCAGAGTTGGTCATAGGCGGGGATGGCACCGTGCCAGACAATGTAAACCAGCCATCCTACTGCACAAATATTTATCTAAAACTACGACCAATGGGTTAATACCAAGGAGAAATTGGTAATGTGAGCATATGCCAAGGAAGATTACACAAAGGATGTTCTCCTTGGCAAACTTTGGGAGGTTCTTAAAGTTTGGGCACCTTACCACAAGAACAAAATGTCTTGCTGATAAGCCCCCCAACCTGTCTGTTACAAGTTGCTTACAAGTTATTACAGATATTGCAAAAAATTCAAAATCACATTACAAGACATTCGATGGCAAGAAAACTGCTAAATCATAAAACGTACAAAAAATGAAAACTCAAAATCAATTTCCTATAAGTAAATACAACAGGTAAAGAAAATAGTACTGATAACCTGAACTAATGCTGCAGCTTATAAAACTATCCTGAAAAGCTTTGCATAGTGTGCCAATTCTTGTATTACTCAATAACTTCTACACTGTGCAGGCATATAATAAGGCTGCTATTAAATTCCTGCTCTCCTTTAGATGTCAGTTGACTTCTAATACACAGTTACAGAAGGTACAAAATAATTTTTCTAGGGATGAGGCAATAGAAAAAGTGTATATACTGAATAGTTACTACTATGAAAGAAGGAAAGAAGGAAGGAAAGAAATGAAGTAAAGGGAAGGGAAGGGAAGGGAAGGGTAGGGAAGGGAGGAGGAGGAGAAGGAGGAGGAGGAGGAGGAGAAGGAGAAGGAGAAGGAGAAGGAGAAGGAGAAGGAGAAGGAGAAGGAGAAGGAGAAGGAGAAGGAGAAGAAGAAGAAGAAGAAGAAGAAGGAGAGGAGAGGAAAAAAAGAAAAGATAAGAGATAAAAAGAGAAGAAAAGAGAAGAAAAGAAAAAGAAGAGAAAGAAGAGAAAAGCAAAACAAAACAAAGTAAAGCAAAGCAAAGAAAAGAAAAGAAAAAGAGAGAGAAAAAAAATAAAATATACACACACACAAATATACATATACATAAATACAAATATATACATATACATATATACAAATATATACACATACATATATATATACAAATATATACACATACATACATATATACAAATATATACACATACATACATATATACAAATATATACACATACATACATATATACAAATATATACACATACATACATATATACAAATATATACACATACATACATATATACAAATATATACACATACATACATATATACAAATATATACACATACATACATATATACAAATATATACACATACATACATATATACAAATATATACACATACATACATATATACAAATATATACACATACATACATATATACAAATATATACACATACATACATATATACAAATATATACACATACATACATATATACAAATATATACACATACATACATATATACAAATATATACACATACATACATATATACAAATATATACACATACATACATATATACAAATATATACACATACATACATATATACAAATATATACACATACATACATATATACAAATATATACACATACATACATATATACAAATATATACACATACATACATATATACAAATATATACACATACATACATATATACAAATATATACACATACATACATATATACAAATATATACACATACATACATATATACAAATATATACACATACATACATATATACAAATATATACACATACATACATATATACAAATATATACACATACATACATATATACAAATATATACACATACATACATATATACAAATATATACACATACATACATATATACAAATATATACACATACATACATATATACAAATATATACACATACATACATATATACAAATATATACACATACATACATATATACAAATATATACACATACATACATATATACAAATATATACACATACATACATATATACAAATATATACACATACATACATATATACAAATATATACACATACATACATATATACAAATATATACACATACATACATATATACAAATATATACACATACATACATATATACAAATATATACACATACATACATATATACAAATATATACACATACATACATATATACAAATATATACACATACATACATATATACAAATATATACACATACATACATATATACAAATATATACACATACATACATATATACAAATATATACACATACATACATATATACAAATATATACACATACATACATATATACAAATATATACACATACATACATATATACAAATATATACACATACATACATATATACAAATATATACACATACATACATATATACAAATATATACACATACATACATATATACAAATATATACACATACATACATATATACAAATATATACACATACATACATATATACAAATATATACACATACATACATATATACAAATATATACACATACATACATATATACAAATATATACACATACATACATATATACAAATATATACACATACATACATATATACAAATATATACACATACATACATATATACAAATATATACACATACATACATATATACAAATATATACACATACATACATATATACAAATATATACACATACATACATATATACAAATATATACACATACATACATATATACAAATATATACACATACATACATATATACAAATATATACACATACATACATATATACAAATATATACACATACATACATATATACAAATATATACACATACATACATATATACAAATATATACACATACATACATATATACAAATATATACACATACATACATATATACAAATATATACACATACATACATATATACAAATATATACACATACATACATATATACAAATATATACACATACATACATATATACAAATATATACACATACATACATATATACAAATATATACACATACATACATATATACAAATATATACACATACATACATATATACAAATATATACACATACATACATATATACAAATATATACACATACATACATATATACAAATATATACACATACATACATATATACAAATATATACACATACATACATATATACAAATATATACACATACATACATATATACAAATATATACACATACATACATATATACAAATATATACACATACATACATATATACAAATATATACACATACATACATATATACAAATATATACACATACATACATATATACAAATATATACACATACATACATATATACAAATATATACACATACATACATATATACAAATATATACACATACATACATATATACAAATATATACACATACATACATATATACAAATATATACACATACATACATATATACAAATATATACACATACATACATATATACAAATATATACACATACATACATATATACAAATATATACACATACATACATATATACAAATATATACACATACATACATATATACAAATATATACACATACATACATATATACAAATATATACACATACATACATATATACAAATATATACACATACATACATATATACAAATATATACACATACATACATATATACAAATATATACACATACATACATATATACAAATATATACACATACATACATATATACAAATATATACACATACATACATATATACAAATATATACACATACATACATATATACAAATATATACACATACATACATATATACAAATATATACACATACATACATATATACAAATATATACACATACA
>BOPN01001572.1:118463-123463 GCA_017312705.2 Penaeus japonicus
TGTTGTTCTTGTTATTTTCACTATCATGACTATCATAATGATTGGCAGAGGTTGTGGTCTTTTCAACGTTTACATACAGATCCCCGTCAAAAAAAAAAAAAAAAAAAGAAAAGAAAAAAAATATCTGCCCATCTTTTAATGATTGCAACAAATGAGCATTTTTTGCCATTAAGACTACATGTGCTTTGTCAGAATATATCATGATAACAGCAATGCATTTTTAATTTATTTCTTTGTGTGTTAAAAGAATGTCAAAGAGTTAAAAAAAAAAAAAAAAAAATCTACGACGGACACAACCAGCTTTTCCGAGGAATATTTTTCCTATCATTTTACCACTGACCGACTTAACCAAGTGACGTGACCAAACAGTGTGATTTAAACATCAGTAGGTATACATATATACGACACGACAAACCGCACGCGCACGAAGCAGGCTGATAACGGTAATTACTCTTGATAATTACCCAACCAGAGAAGATTAATGGATCACACAACACATCAGTCTCGCTAATGACCGTATGAATATCCCAGTGACACTTACCATGGCGGATGATGAGAGGCTGGCTGTCCCCAACCAGGAAATGGTGACGGGAAGGAAGAGCTGGAACGAGTTTCAAGGGCGGCGGGGTGTGATCAGGAAGGGTGGGGGTGGGGGGGGGTGAGGGATAGGGGTCGGGGGTGTGATCAGGAAGGGTGGGGGTGGGGGGGGTGAGGGATAGGGGGTCGGGGAGGGGGGGAGGGAAGTGTGAGGGGGAGGTAGAGGGGTTGCATGGGGAGGAATAAGGGGGGAATGGGGGAGGGGTAGAGGGGTTATAGTGGTGGGGGATACATATTGGGAAGGGAGGAAGGGGAGTCCCTACACGAGGAGGGAGTGGGAGTGAGGATAGGGATGGAGGATTTATTGAAGGGGGAACACACAAACACACACACACAGTCAGAGAGCCGTTCCACTTTCATCAACACACTGTCAGCTTTATCATCTGTTCCTCCCCCTCCTCGCTTCGCTACCTAACTCAAGTTGAAGGAAAATACAGGACTTACTCGATCCAGTCCACGAAATAATACCTCGAGAGAGCGAGAAAGAGAAGAAAGGACTGGTAGAGAGGGCAAGCTGACAGGTCGGTAGAGAGAAAGAAAGACGGAGGGAGGAAGGGAGGGAGGGAGGGAGAGAGAGAGAGAGAGAGAGAGAGAGAGAGAGAGAGAGAGAGAGAGAGAGAGAGAGAGAGAGAGAGAGAGAGAGAGAGAGAGAGAGAGAGAGAGGAAGACAGAGAGAGAGAGAGAGAGAGAGAGAGAGAGAGAGAGAGAGAGAGAGAGAGAGAGAGAGAGAGAGAGAGAGAGAGAGAGAGAGAGAGAGAGAGAGAGAGAGAGAGAGAGAGAGAGAGAGAGAGAGAGAGAGAGAGAGAGAGAGAGAGAGAGAGAGAGAGAGAGAGAGAGAGAGAGAGAGAGAGAAATTTAGATAGATAGATAGAAATAGATAGATAGAGAGAGGTAGATAGATAGATAGATAGATAGGTAGAGAGAGAGAACGAAAGAGTAAAAAAGAGAAAAAAGAGAAAAAGAGAGAAAGAGAGAAAGAGGGCGATAGCGAAAGCTCAAAGGACGCCAAATGGTAATCGTTAGCATTCATGTGTAAGCTATTTAATGATGCCGATTGGTGGCTGTTTACGCAAGCGGTTTCACTCAGCTTTGAGCTTGGAAACATTTAGAGGCAGATGTATGTGCTCGTTCCGAAGCTCCTATTCGACGTAAATACTGATCTTTTCTTTTTTTTGGGGGGGAAAATAAAACGTAGCACTATTCATGAGAAGGTCATAAATTTATTTTGAAAGGAAGTTATACATTATACTAAAAATTGGTGGTTAAAAATGGCGTAAGCTTAGAGAACAGAAGAGGGTATCGACTGCAGACTAGGTCGTTGGTATTCCTGTTCTTTAAAAAAAAAAGTCTTTAGATTATCGTTGGCTACGGGATAATAGATTTTTGTAAAGAAAAATGCAGACGCTTGTCTCCTGGCGTATTTGGTTTAGAAATTATAATCTTTTAGATACGGGAATGATATTGACGGGTCCTATCATAATCATGCGTACCAACATTCCACTGAGGGCTGCATTCACATTTCAGAGGCAATAGACTGGGTGGGTTTATGGTTAAGATGTCTTCAGCATAATGTCTAAAAATAAATATTACAATAAACAACTATATGCTACAGTGTTTCCTCACAAATATGACGTGAATAAAATTGAGAGCAATTTTCAAAATTGTTAACGGAGCTACATTGTTTTAATCTAAAAGGTATTTGATTGTCGTCAGCTGACAGTGATCAATTCGATGTCCATACCTCTGTGGTTAGAAATCATTATGGCTTACCATATATATATAATTTTTGTTTCATGCTGAAACAGGAATCCCCAGTAAAAAAGATGTGGCGTTGTAATCACGGGTCGTAAAGTTGAAATTCCAGCGTCGTTTTTCTGCAATGTCCGTCCACCTACCACACAACCAGGATAGTTTGTCAGCCCGGTATTTACACGGCAACTTGCAACGAGAGAGCGGATCACAGACTTTGGAAGGCCAAAAATGTTTCCCACAAACACACACACAAAAAAGTTCGCACTGGTTTATTTCCCTTCCTACGCCTCCTCTCTCGGGAATATATGCAATACTATACTTGGCAACCCCCAACATGCCAAACCACATGACTGGTTAAAAGGAACAACTCACCTGACTGCTTTACATGACAGTTGTGTTACAGGAACGTGCGTTATGGCACACGATTTCAAAGCAAAGTTCAAAGCAATTACAAATCAAACACAAAAATGATTACTTCTTCACCTATTTGGAAACTTACTAATTAATTGGTTAGCGATACAGCAGAATGTATTCTGTTTTTGTTATAAATCACTGTACTACCTATATTACTCTGTGCCAGCGTGAACTGAACTTTCATGAATGATATGCAATTTACGTAGCAAAAAATGCAATAATCAAAATTGCAATGCCACTGTTTCTGTTGATGAGAGTATTGCTTGTAATGAAGTTGTTACTAATAATGTGCAATTCTTGCTAACTATATTAGTGTTAATTTGGAATCTGTTAAATCTAGTTATGTTAACTGAAATAAGAGAAGTGGATATTAATAGTCCAGTAATGAAAGAAAAAAAAAAGAGAGAAAGAAGAGAATAAAAACGAGACCTAGAGAACACACACGTAAATAAAAAAAAAGTATATGACTAATAGATATGTATATAAATACATAGCATATGTATATATATATATATATATATATATATATATATATATATATATATATATATATATATGCATATATACATATACATACATACATACATATACATATATATATATATATATATATATATATATATATATATATGTATATATATATGTATATATATATATATATATATATATATATATATATATATATATATATATGATAGTAATGATAATAATGACAATGATGATAATAACAAGTGTCTACTAGAATCTGCAATATCTAACTTACTGGTTTATTTCCTACTTCAGAAAAAGACAAAAAAAAAAAAAAAAAAAAAAAAAAAAAAAAAAAAAAAAAAAAAAAAAATTCCCTCCCCGTTTACTAGCACCGTCTGTCCCGCGTCATTCATTATTTGATTATATTTGGTATATCATCTTTCTTCGTCCCCCTTTCCTTTATATTTCATTCTTTACGTCTCATTGTTTGTGTCTTTGACATCTTTGTTAAGATGATCCGTCTGTGAAACTGATTCATGAGCTTTGGCCTTGCAATGCAAAGGATAATTCGATCATTTATGTCATCATTAGTATTTACTTTATTATTATTATCACTATGAGAATCAATAACATCCTTTATATGTTTACCATAATAGTTGTAATCTATGTTGTCATGGTGTTGTTCTTGTTATTTTCACTATCATGACTATCATAATGATTGGCAGAGGTTGTGGTCTTTTCAACGTTTACATACAGATCCCCGTCAAAAAAAAAGAAAAAGAAAAAAAAAAAGAAAAGAAAAAAAATATCTGCCCATCTTTTAATGATTGCAACAAATGAGCATTTTTTGCCATTAAGACTACATGTGCTTTGTCAGAATATATCATGATAACAGCAATGCATTTTTAATTTATTTCTTTGTGTGTTAAAAGAATGTCAAAGAGTTAAAACAAAAAAAAAATCTACGACGGACACAACCAGCTTTTCCGAGGAATATTTTTCCTATCATTTTACCACTGACCGACTTAACCAAGTGACGTGACCAAACAGTGTGATTTAAACATCAGTAGGTATACATATATACGACACGACAAACCGCACGCGCACGAAGCAGGCTGATAACGGTAATTACTCTTGATAATTACCCAACCAGAGAAGATTAATGGATCACACAACACATCAGTCTCGCTAATGACCGTATGAATATCCCAGTGACACTTACCATGGCGGATGATGAGAGGCTGGCTGTCCCCAACCAGGAAATGGTGACGGGAAGGAAGAGCTGGAACGAGTTTCAAGGGCGGCGGGGTGTGATCAGGAAGGGTGGGGGTGGGGGGGGGTGAGGGATAGGGGGTCGGGGTGTGATCAGGAAGGGTGGGGGTGGGGGGGGTGAGGGATAGGGGGTCGGGAGGGGGGAGGGAAGTGTGAGGGGGAGGTAGAGGGGTTGCATGGGGAGGAATAAGGGGGAATGTGGGGGAGGTAGAGGGGTTATAGTGGTGGGGGATACATATTGGGAAGGAGGAAGGGAGTCCCTACACGAGGAGGGAGTGGGAGTGAGGATAGGGATGGAGGATTTATTGAAGGGGGAACACACAAACACACACACACAGTCAGAGAGCCGTTCCACTTTCATCAACACACTGTCAGCTTTATCATCTGTTCCTCCCCCTCCTCGCTTCGCTACCTAACTCAAGTTGAAGGAAAATACAGGACTTACTCGATCCAGTCCACGAAATAATACCTCGAGAGAGCGAGAAAGAGAAGAA
>BOPN01001572.1:135963-145963 GCA_017312705.2 Penaeus japonicus
AATGATGATGATGAAAATGATTATGATGACAATGATAGTGATAATAACGATAATGATTATAGCAACAAAGGTGAAAATAGCGATAATCACAATAATAATATTAATAGTATTACGATAATGATAATACAAATGATAACATTGATAATGATAACAATAATGATAATGCTATGATATTAATAATCATGAAATCAATAATGATAATGAGGATGATGATAGTACTACTAATACTAATGATAATAATGATGATAACAATGATTATGACAGAAATGATAATGTAATGATGATAATGATAAATGAAATTCATTGTCACAAAAAGCGTGAATAAGATTGAAGAGCTTTATCTTGTTTAAGGAGGATAATAACAATAATAATAATGGGGATAATGATAATGATAACAATAATGATAATGTTGATAATAGCAATGATGATCAGGATAATATTCATGATAACAATAAAGAAAATAATAATGATGATCATGATATATATTTATGATTGTGCAGTCCATACAGATGAACAAATACACAATCTCTCTCTCTCTCTCTTTCTCTCTCTCTGTCTATCTCTCTATCTATATGTCTATCTATCTATATCTATATTTCTTTTTCTCCTCTCTCTCTCTCTCTCTTTCTCTCTCTCTGTCTATCTCTCTATCTATATGTCTATCTATCTATATCTATATTTCTTTTTCTCCTTCCCCCCCTCCATCTTCCCCCCAACTTCCTCCTTCTTCCCTCCCTCCCTCCTCCTTCCCCTTCTTACCTCCCTTCCTCCTTCCTCCTCTCTCCCCCTCCTCCCTCTTTCCCCTCTACCCTCACCCCATGCCGCCCTCCCTCCCTCCCCTCCCCATATCCTCTCTCTCCTCCTCCCTCCTCCCTCTTTCCCCTCAACCCTCACCCTGCTGCTCCTTCCTTCCTCCTCTCTCCTCCCTCCCTATTTCTCTCTCTTTCACACACACAGTCAAACGCTCACACACGCGCAAGCAATCACAATCACAATCACACACACACACACACACAAGACTGCCCATTTGAGAGTGTGACTGCCCATCTGCAATGTCCTGTGAGTGCATGCAAGAGCATATTATTAGATCGACGCCTCCCTATTTCCCCATTGTGATTTATCTGGGGATGAGGGGAGACGAGGGAAGGAGGGGAAAGGGGGAGATGAAAGAGGGGAAAGAGGAGGAGGAGGTAGAAGGAAGTAAGGAAGAGGGAGAGAGAGAAAGGGAGGAGAGGATGCAAAGGAAAGGGAGGGAAGGTGGAAGGAAGTAAGGAAGAGGGAGATGAAAGAGGGGAAAGAGGAGGATGAGGTAGAAGGTGAGCGGAAGTAAGGAAGAGGGAGAGAGAAAAAGGAAGGAGAGGGAGCAAAGGAAAGGGAGGGAAGGTGGAAGGGAGGGAGGGTAGGTTGAAAGTGGGGAGTAGGGATGATTGGAATAAAGGATGGAATAGGAGAAGTAGTGAAGAAGAGAGGGGAAAAGACGCATAAGGAAATGATAGAGAATGAAGAGAGAATGAAAGAAAGAGAAGAGAGAAGAGAGGGGGGGGGGGAAGGAGGAGGGAGGAGGGAGGAGGGAGGAGGTAGGGGGGGAAAGGGAGGGAAGAAGGGGAAAGGAGGGAAGAGGGGGAAGATAGGGGAGGGGGAAAAGAGGGAGGAGGGGGGAAAGGAGGGTGGAGGGGGAAAGGAGGGGGAGGGAGGGAAAGGGAGAGGGAGGGGAAAGGGAGGGGGGGAGGGGGAAAGGAGGGGTGGAGAGAGGGGAAAGGGAGGAGGGAATAGATAGATGGATATCGATAGATATTATATAATTACAAATACAGATATGAAATAGAATATAGATACACATACAGATCCATTTATATACTTGTTGCAATTGAGTTTCATAAAGCAATGAGGCATTCTAACCTGCCATGATATATGAGCGAGAGAGAGAGAGAGGGGGGGGAGAGGGAGAGAGAGAATGATTGAGTGGGTGGAGCTGACGTGAGGGAGGAAGGAGGGAGGGAGGAAAGGAGGGGGGAGGGAGGAGAGGAGGGGGGGAAAGGAGGCGGGAGGGAGGAAAGGAGGGGGGAGGGGGAAAGGAGGTGGGAGGGGGGAAAGGAGAGGAAGGGGGGAAAGGAGGGAGGAGGGGGGAAAGGAAGCGGGGAGGGGGAAAGGAGGCGGGAGGACTGAAAGGAGGGAGGAGAGGGGAAAGGAGGAGGGAGAGGGTGGGAAAGGAAGCGGGAGGGGGGAAAGGAGACAAGAAGGGGGAAAGGAGAGGAAGGGGGGAAGGGGAAAAGTGAATGGTAAATAGATAGAGTGCTATGACATTGAGAAAGAGGGGAAATGAAGGGCATTCAAAAAAGACGACAAAAAGTTTATGAGGGGATTTGGTTTGGTCAGCGAGGAGTGATTGCAAAGGAGGGGAGGGGGGAGGGGGGAGGGGGATAGTTGAGGGTTTAAAAGGGGTGACACGGACAGAAGGAAGCGGACACACACACACACGGACATACGCACACGGATGCACACACACGGACACACACACACACACACGGACACACACACAGACACACACACACGGATACACACACACACGGACATATGCACACGGATGCACACACACGGACACACACACACACACGGATACACACACACGGACACACACACACACACACACACGGATACACACACACACACACGGATACACACGCACGGACACACACACACGGACATACGCACACGGACACACACACATATACACATGCACACACAGATAGATAGATAGATAGATAGGTGAATAGATAGACAAGTAGATATATTGATAGATAGATAGAGCATAAGGCAGAGAGGGAGAGAAAGAGAGTAAGAGAGAGACTTTTACTTTGACAAGTTTATTGAAACAAGCGGTTACGTAATAAAGAGAGAGAGAGAGAGAGAGAGAGAGAGAGAGAGAGAGAGAGAGAGAGAGAGAGAGAGAGAGAGAGAGAGAGAGAGAGAGAGAGAGAGAGAGAGGGAGAGAGAGAGAGTGTGTGAGAGAAAGAGTGTGAGAGAGAGCGAGAGAGAGAGAGAAAAAGAGTGAGAGAGAGAAAGAGAGAGAGAGAGAGAGAGAGAGAGAGAGAAAGAGAGAGAGAGAGAGAAAAGGAGAGGATGGACTTATGAAAAAAAACTGGAGACAAAAAGAAAATGATAACAGTGATGATATATTTTCAACATAATGATTAGGATGTATGACCCCCCCCCCCCTCAACCCCATACCTCTCTACCCACCCTCCTCCCCCCAACCCCTCTCCCTTTCCCCCTCTCTCCCCAACACACCACCACACTACCCCCTCCCTCTCCCTCTCCCTCTCCCTCTCCCTCTCCCTGTGTGTGTGTGTGTGTGTGTGTGTGTGTGTGTGTGTGTGTGTGTGTGTGTGTGTGTGTGTGTGTGTGTGTGTGTGTGTGTGTGTGTGTATGTGTGTCTGTGTAGGGGGGCGGGGGCCGCCAAATTCTGATTCCGCCCAGGGCACCAAAATGGCAAGAACCGGCTTCTACTGCTATAAAATTATACACTCTGCCAGGATGCATCAGTTACTTTCATGGAAATTTCGAAAAAAAAGAGAGAACCATGCTTCATGTATCTTGCTTCGAATCGGTTTCAGAGGCTCATGAATCACGAATGGGAACAACCAAAGCAAACGGAAAAGGGGGCGAGGGATAGAGGCGGAGGCTAGGGTTAGGAGGGGTTGGGAGGGGTTAGGGGTGGGGTTGCACAAGGCCAATATTCTAACGTCGTATTTGCAATTGCGATGAGCTGGAACCCGGGGATCATTTGCGTTTATGCAATGCGGTTTGGTTTTCCCCCGGAAAGAAACTGTGAAAGAAATGGATGGATGAATATATGATGGGGAGACGGGGAGGGGTAGGGAGGGGGAAAAGGAGGAGGGGAAGGAGAGAAAAAAAGGAAGAGGGAAAGAGGTGAAGGAGAAGAAGAGGGAGGGAGAGGAGGAAAGCGGAGGAGAATGAGAGAGAGGGAGACGGGAAGGGATAGGGAGGAGGAAAAGGAGGAGGAGAGGAAAAGGAAAAGCGAAAGAGATGAAGGAGAAGAAGAGGGAGAGGGAGTAGGAAAGAAGGGGAGAATGAGAGAGAGGGAGAGGGTGAGGCGGAGAGGGAGAGGAAGAGAGAGAGAGGGGAGGAAAGGGAGATGGAGGAGGAGAAGGAGAGGAAGAAATAGAGGGTAGAGGAGGAGGAGAGGAAGAAAAAGAGGGAAAGAAAAGGAGAAGGAGAGGAAGAAGGAGGAGATTGACAGTAAGAAAAAGAAGGATAGGTAGAAAGGGAAGAAAATAGAAGAAGAGAGGGAGAGGAAGAGAAAGGTAAGGAGAGAGAGGGAAAGGCAGAGGAAGATGGAAAGTGATAGAGTGAAAAATAGGGGAAGAAAGGGAATGAGAGAGAAGGGATAAGGGAGTGGGAGAGGGATAGAAGCATAGAGAGGAAGAGGTGGAGAGGAGGAGAGATGGAGAGAGGAGGAGGGAGAAAGAGAGGTGGAGAGGGAGAAAGAAATGGAAAGGGAAAGGGAAAAAGAGAGGGGGAAAGCGAGAGGGTGAATGTAAAGGTAAGGGTGAGGGTGAGGGTGAGAATGAAGATGAAGGTTAAGGTGAGAATGAAGGAGAAAGAGAGAGAGAAAGAGGTAGATAGATAGAGATAGATAGATAGACAGATATATAGATAAATAGATAGATAGATAGATAGATAGATAGATAGAGAGAGAGAGAGAGAGGGAGAGAGAGGAAGAGAAAGGAAGAATAAGTAGTAGTCGAAGGAGAGGGAAAGGGAAAAGAAAAGGGATAGAGAAGGAAAGAAGGAGAAAGAGATCGAAGAAGATAAAGAGATCAGCATAAGGACACGTAAAAAAGAAAAAAAAAGAAAAGAAGAGAGACAAACCGGAACATTTTCCTTCATTTTTACCCCTTCGTCTTCTCCCCTTCCTCCATTTCCTCTTTCCGCCTCGTCTTCTCCTTCCTTAATCCCATCTCCTCCTTTCCCTTTTGGTTCCTCCTTTTGCTTCCTTATCTCTCTCTTTTTCGTTCATTTTTATTATCATCCTTTGTCTCCTCCAGTTCTTTCTTTTCTCCTTCCTCTTTCTGATGCAGTTCCTCCTTCCGCCTCGCCTTGCCTTCTTCTCTCTCTCTCTCTCTCTTTCTCTGTCCATGTCTTTGTCTCTGTCTCTCTCTCTCCCTTTGTCTCTGGCTCTCTCTCTCTCTGTCTCTCTCTCTCCCTCTGTCTCTGTCTGTCTCTCTCTCTCTCTCTCGCTCTCTCTCTCTTTCTCTCTCCCTTTCTCCCCTCCCTCTCTCATTCTCTTTCTTTCTCTCTCTCTCTCTCCCTCCCCTCCTCCTCCCTCTCCCATTCTCTCTTTCTCTCTCTCTCTCTCTCTCTCTTTCTCTGTCCATGTCTTTGTCTCTGTCTCTCTCTCTCCCTTTGTCTCTGGCTCTCTCTCTCTCAGTCTCTCTCTCTCCCTATGTCTCTCTCTCTCTCTCTCTCTCTCTCTCTCTCTCTCTCTCTCTCTTTCTCTCTCCCTTTCTCCCCTCCCTCTCTCATTCTCTTTCTTTATCTCTCTCTCTCTCTCCCTCCCCCTCCTCCTCCCTCTCCTATTCTCTCTTTCTCTCTCTCTCTCTCTCACTCTAAAAATCATACCTATTAAAAATTTACATTTTCTATTGTTACCATCATCATCATTACCATTGAGTATTATCAAAAGAATTACGCTTATGCCATTCAATCGTATCAAGTCACATCAAATAGTCGAAATTCCTACATGAATATAAATGCTGAGCTTAGGCTGTAAGGGCACTGTCAAGATATCTTCCTAGTTCTATTGGCTTTACATTGAAGAGAAATAATGCTGTAGCGATGGATGGCCGTTCTTCCTCCGAGGTGCGAGGTGTTGCTTCTAGTATTCCCGCTAGGAGTCGCTCTAATACATTGCAAAGCTGGTCTAACGATATCTCTAAATCACGTATATGACATGTGGCAGTGGAAGGAGGAGAAGGAGGAAGTGTTGCATCAATACATTACACTTGGGGAATGGGAAAGGTATGTTCACCTTGCCGGGAGGAGATGGGACAACGAACATGTGTATGTGTGTTTATGTGTGTGTGTGTGTGTGTGTGTGTGTGTGTGTGTGTGTGTGTGTGTGTGTGTGTGTGTGTGTGTGTGTGTGTGTGTGTGTGTGTGTGTGTGCGTGGTGATGTATGTGGCATGGAATGACGTGTAAAAGGATATATATCGAGGAACTGAGAACATTATATATATATACTAATGTTATGTATATGTAAGATAACATAAGCGTGGCTATATCAAAGATATTTAAAGGTAATGATAGCATTTGGATACACACACACACACACACACACACACACACACACACACACACACACACACATACAGACATAATAGCGCAATTCTGCAGGGAGCAAATATATTCCATAAAGTCTTTATCACCAAATATAACAATCGTACATGAAAATGTTTCTGTGATTTGGATATACTGTATATATATATATATATATATATATATATATATATATATATATATATATATATATATATATATATATATATTTAAAACTATAATAATTTTGGGTATGGGGACAGGCTCTTGTAAGTTTAAGTCGGTTTATTGTGACTTCTAGATTACCCTGTATGCAAGCAATGGCCGGGATTACCATTACACTGATCATTTGGAATTGAACTCGGGTCAGTAAGATTACCTGTCAAGAACACTACCAGGTATGATGAAAATATTGTTGCATTCACAGGCAAAACACTACTAATATATCGTGTGACTTGGTTACAATGTCTCATTCTCTCTCTCTCTCTCTCTCTCTCTCTCTCTCTCTCTCTCTCTCTCTCTCTCTCTCTCTCTCTCTCTCTCTCTCTCTCTCTCTCTCTCTCTCTCTCTCTCTCTCTCTCTCTCTATATATATATATATATATATATATATATATATATATATTTATCTCTGCCTCACTCTCTATCTGTCAGTCTGTCTCTCGTCCCCTTTCTTTCCTTTCATCCTGCTCCTCCTCCTCCTGCTCTTCCTCCTTCTCCTCCTCCTACTCCTCCTCCTCTTCCTCCTCCTCCTCCTCCTCCTCTTCCTCTACATCCTCCTCCCCTTCCAATTTCCTTCCTTCCGCCCCCTTCTCCTCCCGCCCGCGCGTGTGTGTCGCCTTTCCTCCTCCTCTTCCTCTTCCTCCTTCCATCCTTTCTTCCCCTTCCCTTTCCTTCCTTTCTTACTCATTCCACCTTCTTCTCTTCCGCCCGCGTGTGTGACTATCTCCCTCTCCTACTTCGCCTTTCTTCCTTCTTCTCCTCCTTCCACCCTTTCTTGCTCCTCCTCCTCTTCTATTCTTTCTTCCTCCTCCCCTTTCCTTCCTCCTCTCCTATTCCCCCTTTCTCCTTCGATTCCTGTCTTCCTTTTTTCATCCTATTCATTTCTACCTCCTCCTCCTTTTCCTTCCTTCCTCCTTCTCCTCTTCCTTCCTTCCTCCTTCTTCTTTTCCTTCCCTTATTCCTCCTCCTCTTCCTTTCTCCCCTCTTTCTTCCTTCCTTCATCCTCTTCTAGCTGTCTCCCTCCTCCTCCTATTTCTTCCTTCTTTCCTTCCTCTTCCTCTTCCTTCTTCCTTATCTTCCTTCCATCCTCCTTCTCCTCTTTCTTTCTATCTTCCTCCTCCTCTTCCATTCTCCTTCCTCCTCCTCTTCCTTCCTCCTCCTCTTCCTTTCTCCTCCTCTTTCTTCCTTCATTCATCCTCCTCTCCTATTCTCCTTCCTCCTCCTCTTACTTCCTTCCTCCTCCTCCTCTTCCTTCCTTCCTCCTCCTCCTCTTCCTTCCTCCTCCTCTTCCTTCCTTCAATCATCCTCCTCTCCTATTCTCCTTCCTCCTCCTTCTCTCGCTGAAATCCCTCGTCGCTTGCATTGGGACAAGGCATTGCAACGCCGCCCCGAGCGTTTACTGTAGTTGTACGAAAGCCGATGTTGCAAATGCTTCTTGCAGAGGGTAAGTAGGTTGGGGAGACGGTCTTGCTATTTCTCTTTCGATCATTAGGTACCTTTTATCTGGGTGTTTGTGTTTGTTTGCATTCATGTTTTTTTGGGGGAGTCGGGGTTTTGCTAAGTTTATTTTTTTTCTGTTTTCTCTGTCTCCCTCCATCACTATATATATTTTTTTCCCCCTCTCTCTTCCTGCCTCTACATTCTCTATTTTTTGTTCTCTTAATCTCACTACCTCCCTTTTTCCCCTCATTTCCCTGTCCCTCCCTCTATTTCTTTTCTCTCTCTCTACTTCTCATTCTGTATTTTCCCCCGTCTGTTCCTTCCCACCTGTTCTGTTGTCGACCTAGGCCCCTGGCTCCTTCTTCTTTCCCCTCCCCTATCTTTCTCCCTCTCCCCCCCTCTCTCTCCTTCTCCCTCTCCCTCCATCCCTCTCTCTCACTCTCTTTATATATCTCTCTCTCTCCTCCTTCCATCTTCTCCTCTCTCTTTGCTTTGATCTCTCTTTCCCTCCCTCTTTTTTCCATCCTATACTCTTCCCCTTCTCTCTCTTTTTCCTTCCTTCTCTCACTCCATCCCCCTCTCTCTTCCTTCCCTTCTCTCTCTTTTTCCATCATTTTCTCTTCCCCCCCTCCCTCCCCCCCCCCTCTCTCTCTCTCCCTCCATCTCTCTCTCACTTCGCCTCTCTCTTCCTTCCCTTCTCTCTCTTTTTTTTCCTCATTTTCTCTCTCTCTCTCTCTCTCTCTCTCCCTCCATCTCTCTCTCCCTTCGCCTCTCTCTTCCTTCCCTTCTCTCTCTTTTTTTTCCTCATTTTCTCTTTCCCTCTCTCTCTCTCTCTCTCTCTCTCTCTCTCTCTCTCTCTCTCTCTCTCTCTCCCTCCATCTCTCTCTCCCTTCGCCTCTCTCTTCCTTCCCTTCTCTCTCTTTTTTTTCCTCATTTTCTCTTTCCCTCTCTCTCTCTCTCTCTCTCTCTCTCTCTCTCTCTCTCTCTCTCTCTCTCTCTTTCCTCCATCTGAAAAACAAACAAAAATAAAAGGGAAATTGGAGCTTAATAAAAAAGAGATATATACTATACATGACACTATTCATGTACCTGAAAATGCTCACACACACACGCACACGCTCTAACATTATTCCCCCTTTCTCTCTCTCTCTCTCTCTCTCTTCCTCTCTCTTTCCTTCCCCGCGGCCTCAACACATCACATAGCTGCACCAACAGCAGACCTACATGCCGCCCATTTCCCTGTGCTGTTTCTGCGGACACGTGAGCCTCTGCGGAGATAATTAGCAGATGCTGACGGAGATAAAACGGGATAAAGACTCGTGGTATTTGAGGAGGCATCCACGACAGGGGATTTTCCTTACCGAAGGGCACGAGCCACGGCTGCTTCGTCGGGTATTTTTTCCCTCCTTCGTTTCTTTTTTTTTCGCTCTCTCTCTCTCTCCCGGCGAAGGAGATGCCTGCTTCGGCTGTTTGTTTTCGCTCTCTCTCTCTCTCTCCGTTCTTTATCGTTTGTTTTTCTTTTCCCTTCCGTCCCTCGCGCTACGGCTACGCCCCCCCCTCCCTCCCCCGGCATCGCTTTGCTAGACATTCTTTCCGTCAACCTTCAACCCGCGCTCTCCTTCTCCTCTTGTCCTTCCTCTTCCTCCATCATTTACACCTCTTCCCCCTTTCCTCTATATAGCACCCCCCCTCCCCTTCCCCCTTCTTACTCCTTCAGGAACCTTGTCATGTTGTACCCACTCACCACTACCCCTTGCCCCCCCTCCCACCTACCCGCCTCTCTCTACCTTTACCCCTCCCCCGAGTACCCCTAGACCCCTCTCCCTTACCCTTTACCCCCCCTCCCCCAGCCCCCTCTGTCCTCTCCCTTAACACCTCTTATCCCCCCCCCCCACCGACACCATTTGGCCTCCTACACCCAACCCAATAACTCTCCCCCTCTCCCCCTCCCCTGTACTTGTGCCCCCCCCCCCCCACCCCTCCCTTGGACTCTCTTCCG
>BOPN01001572.1:155963-160963 GCA_017312705.2 Penaeus japonicus
ATTATACCACTTTCTCTCTTTCTCCTACTCACTCTCTCTCTCTATTTGTTTATTTTTTTTTCTGTTTCATTATATTCACTTATTTATTTATTGACTTCTCGCCCTCTCTCCACTTATCTCTTTCTCTCTCTCTCTCTCTCTCTCTCTCTTTCTCTTTGATCCCCTTCCTGCTCGCCTATCTCAGTTATTACATCAACCTATCTAGATTCATTTCCCCTCCAGTTTCACTCCTATTACTTCTGTCTGTCACATACAGATTAAGACATCCTTTTACCACTGTTTAAATGAAATTGTTAGGTTTGGTTATTTATATATCACGTTTTAAACCAGGAACGGTTTGTCTAACTCGGTATAAACTTTATTATATTGGTCTATCATCATCATGTGGTACTTTGGTCGTAACACTTACCATGTATTGTGGTAATAATACTCGAAAGAAGACCTTCACAAAAAAAGACAAATAAACAAACAAACAAACAAACAAACAAACTTGAAGCTGCTACCATAAAAAAAGTTATTAGTAATCATATGAGTTGATTATATACTTAGCTCATGTAGTGACGAGACCGAGTTTTGAATCATGAGTGGCACTTTGACATGCTTTGTAATATTGGATATTTTCTAAGACTGGTGAAGGAAAGATTGAAAAAAGAGAAAGAGGTAAATATATAAATAGGTTAAAAGAATCAGAGTTGGGGATATGAAGCCAAATTATTGTGAAATATTCGTTGTTGAAGCAGCATGTCAAGCAAGAACAGGAAAGACGTGGAATTTTTAGCCGTTTGAATCCTTACCTTTGACGTAAAAATATGCTTGAAAATACCCACCCACACATACACTCCTACACACACACAATTTTAGAGATATTCTTTCTCTCTCTCTGTCTGTCTGTCTCTCTCTCTGTCTGTTTGTCTGTCTGTCTGTATGTATCTCTCTCTCTCTCTCTCTCTCTCTCTCTCTGTATGTCTGTCTGTCTGTATGTCTCTCTCTCTGTATGTCTGTCTGTATGTCTGTATGTCTCTCTCTCTCTCTCTGTCTGTCTGTCTGTCTGTCTGTCTGTCTGTCTGTCTCTCTCTGTCTCCCTCTCTCTCTTTACACCAAATCGTGCCCTGATAGTCACTCTATGCGAGCGAGTTTGGTCCCCCAGGTAAAGAGCAGTATTCGTCGAAACCCGTAAAGTTTTATTCCGTCATCACATCCCAGACCGGCAGCATAACCTAAAGATGGGCGGAATCTTTCGTGGACAAAATGATATGGATATTACTTGTGCCAGTGGTCTGTTTTTGAGGTTGTCTGTGCTTTTGTTTATGCATATGTGTACCTTTCTTTGTTTGGGCTTTGTATGTGCCTTTGTTTGTTTGGGTTTTGTGTGTGTATTATTTGTTTGTCTGTGTTTTGTGTGTGTGTTTGTCTGTGCTTTTTTGTATCTTCTTGTTTTGTTTTGTATGTCCGCACTTGTGTGCATATTTCTCACTATTCATTGAAATATATATATTAGTACATATATAAAAATTGCAGTGCGAAATTGCAATCTTTCTTTATCCAAAAGACATTGGATATTGGACTGCCTTTAAATATCACACATGGTATGCGTCGAACATTGATTTGCAACAGCCTTGCTAACATTTGATGCAATGATTTCCAAGCCCCATACATAGCTTCGGGGAATAAATGGATGTTATACAAGAGCACAGTGCAACATCACAGCAACCTCGTTTCATCCGTTTCCAGCTCTTACGCTCGAGTGTTCGCGAATACAATTAAAAGTTGATGCCCAATACTTTTCCAAACATGTTCGTCATAGTGCGTTTTTTTTGTGCTCTCGAATTCTGCCATCATGCTTGAACTAGTGTGGATCACGTATTGCTGATTCGTTACCCGCGGCAACTTCAAGGGATTGCAAGCTATTTGCAGTCACTTTCATCATTTTGTTTGACTCCTTCGCTGTGTTTGCTTGTCTATCGATCGATCAATGTACCTTAGGCTCGTTTTTCTCCGAATCATTTCCATTTGTATGCGTTTGATTCTTTTTTTTTCTTTTTCAGAAACGCGTTTCTTTTGTTTTGTTTTTGTATTGTATGCTTCTCTTAGACCCAGACGAATATGTTTTTATTTGATTAATTTATTTTTCTAAACGGATGCTATAATCGTGTTTTTATTTCATTTATTTATTTGTTCTTTAGAGTAAATACGATTTGATGGGAAAGGATGTTCCATGTTTCGCTAAGAGGAAAGGTAAATATTTTTCATAATGATGAGATCACGAAATAGCCGGGTTGGCTTTTAGACAAGCAATTATTTGACAACGCATAATTATATATTTATTAGCTTTATGAGTAATCTAGAAAAAAAGTGAATAACAAAACTCGTTTCTAGGTTACCATGCTTACTGTACAATATCTCATTCAGTTAATGATATAAAAAAGGGTTTTCTTTTTCTTTTTATGTCGCAGGCTTTACATCCGAAACAATCTCATATATTAGACAAAAAAAAAAAAAAAGAAAAGAAAAAAGAAGCTCCGTGTGCTGAAATGAAACGCTGTATTTCATTGAAAAGATTCCCACATTAAACTAGCCAGGGATCGATATCGAACAATCCATGCCACTTGACTTCCCATCCAACGTTGCCAATTATCCGAGCCAACCCCCGGCATCGTTCACATCAACAGCACAATATTGCTTTTAAGAGTACCCTGGTGGCCACTCGTACCACCTCAAACGGCCTTCTCATCGTTCGTAATTCGAACAATTGCCTTAAATGGAATTACAATTAACGAGAATCAGACAATGGCATTGTCTGCTGCAGCCAGATGGTGGACGCTTCTGCTCGTTCTTTTGTTCGTCAAACTATGGCTCTACATCTTTTGAGGAAACATCCATGGTTGTACATCTTATGATAATTGAAACAAATAAAGAAAACAACAACAAAAACAATCAAAATATAATTCAATGATTAAATAATCATAGATACATGAGTAATATAATAGTCTGTTAGTATTTGTGACAATAAAACTTTATTGTAGAATTTTAATAATAGTAATAACAAAGTAAGACTCTATAAGGCATGGTCATGATAATATAATGAATGAAAAACGATTATTTTGAAAGCATTTCTATCAATAGTCATAAAAATGGTGATTTTAATGGCACGATAATGATATAAAAAAGATAAGAATCGTTACAGTCATAGTGATACTGTAACTATAGTAATGATAACAGCAATGGTGACGATAATACTGACAGTGATAACGATGATTATAATGATAACTGAAATGAAAACAGTAATCATAATAATGGTTAAAATACAAACAATAATGATCAAAGAAAATGATGTGGATATTGTTATAAAAAATATTATAATGATAAAAATATAAGGTTGATAACAAAGTCATGACCAGAACAACAACAATGATTATGATAACAATTATGATAACAACAATAACAATAACGATGATAATGATAATGAAGGACATATAACAAAACTAATGAAGATGATAATGATAGTAAGTAT
Source organism: Penaeus japonicus (assembly GCA_017312705.2). Taxonomy (NCBI): domain Eukaryota; kingdom Metazoa; phylum Arthropoda; class Malacostraca; order Decapoda; family Penaeidae; genus Penaeus; species Penaeus japonicus. The sequence goes on from BOPN01001572.1 coordinate 159,475, forward strand.
GACAATAAAATTCATAATGATGATGGTAAAAATTTCAATTATGATGAAAATTATAATCATAATGACGACAAGGATAATCATAATAGCAGTAATTAAAATAATGATATTGATACTAATGTAAAAAATAATGATGATAATGATAATAGTAATAGTAAGAATAATGGTGATTATGATAATGATGATAACAACAATGATAGTAATAACAACAACAATAATAATATTAATGACAATAATAATGTTGATAACATTAATGATAGTAACAATATTGATATAACTGATAATAATGATGCAGTAAAGCCACACACACACACACACACATATCCATTAATACACACACTGATGAAAGCATCGATGTATGTGCGTGCATATACTTACGTGTGCTTGCATCCGCATCGATATTGGAAAAAAGTCTTTGACAAAAAAAAAAAAAAAAAAAAAAAAAAGCTGATGAAAATGACATTGACCGCAAAAAAGGCGATAAAATAGAGAAGAGTGTAAAAAAAGAAGTCGATAACGGCACGAAGCCATCGGCAGATCGGCGGCAGACGCGGGAACCTCGGGGACATGATAGAGGGCGCTAGATAACGATAGTCTAGTATTCTTCGTGTTCCCCTTCCCCTCCCCCTCCCCCTCCAGCACATCACCTCTTGTTATCTTCTTCCCTTAAGTGATTTCCCTTCGCCCCCTTTCCCCTCTTCCCTTCCACTTCGCCCTTCTGTTTATTCCCTCACTATTTCTGGTCGTCCACTTCGCCCTTTCCCCTTTTCTTGGTCCCCTTACTTTCTCCTCCTTAGTGACTCCCTTTTCTTCCCCCCTCCCCCCCTCCCTTCCAATCGTCTTCCTTCTGTAAATCCCTAATCTTCCCTCCAGTAATTCTCCTTTCCCTCCCTCCCTTCAATCCCTTTTCTTGCTTCAATAACTCCCCTTTCTCCCTCCCTCCCTCCCCCTCCCCCGTTCTCTTTGCCCCTTCCCATCCCTTCCTTTCAATCATCCTTCCAACACTCCTCCATTAACCTCCTTCCTCCTCCCCCTCTCTCCCTCTCCCCCCCCCCCCTCCGAAGTGCCCTGAGGCGAAGGACCTGAAATACGTCGACGCCCCGGGGGACAGACGCGGCTTCCGGCTTACGTGCGAGGAAGCTCAAGCGACGCGGGCGACGAAGCCAAAGCCGCGGCCAGTGAGGCTCAGGAGGCGTCGAGACTGAGATGACGTCGTCGGCGCGGGCTTCGCTCGACGTGGCTTTTTCGTCGATTTCGGCTTTGGATGGTGTATGTACGCACGCACATGTACATACAAACAGACACACACACACAATGAAGACACGCATACACACATAAGCAGATCCATAGATAAACACATATTCACACACACACACACACACAGACATATTCTCATACACACACACACACACACACAAACACAAACACACACACTCACACAAACACACACACACACACAAACGCACAAACACACAAACACAAAACCAAACAA
>BOPN01001572.1:173463-180963 GCA_017312705.2 Penaeus japonicus
TGTTGGAAATTACATTCTTATGACTATGACTTCTATTCAGATGAAAGACTTTTGTGAATACTGTTAGCTTTAACGAGGGCTTAAATCACGACCAGATGCCTCGGAAACTGCAGTTGTATTCAGATGAAAAAGAAGAAGAAGAAGAAGAAGAAGAAGAAGAAGAAGAAGAAAAAAAAAAAAACTACCCATTTTGCACAAAATCTTTCCTCGAGTTCGAAGGGACAACTGCAATTGACAAAGGTGAAAATTCCTGTCTGTGCTTTTCGAAATTCCCCTTTTTTCGTCTCTATTTTATTTTTCCATTATGCTTCCATCTTTCGTTCTTTGATTCGTGCTCTTTAGTGTGGTAATTTGCCAGTGTATGTACAGTATGCGGTATATGAGGCTTAGTGTATGTGTGTACTGTTACATCATGCTTAATTGGTCTTGCAACTGCTACTGTTGCTTCTACTACTACTACTACTACTACTACTACTACTACTACTACTACTACTACCGCTACCACCACTACTACAACAACTGCTGCTGCTACTACTACTACAACTACTATTGTACTTCTACAATATCATCACTATCTTTCAAGACAATGTATGAATCAAAACCCACGACCAGTTGACAAAAAAAGAAAGAAAAAAAAAAGAAATCCGCCTCGATTTTTCTCTTCTTTTTCTCATTCACTGGTTTGTTTAAACTGCTGTGTTTATTCGCTCAAAATCTGACCTTTGGGATTCGTCCAAAAAGGAAAGATAAGAAAAATCATATGACATGTTATTTGATGCAGCTCCTCTTCCATGTATTGAGGAAATGTGATTTATGCATGGAATGATAATGACAATAATGATGATAATAATGATGATAATGATAATAACAATGATAATGATAGTAATAATAACAATGATGATTATGATAATAGTAACGATAATGACAATGATTATGATGATGAAAATAATGGTTACAATAATAAGTATTAGTAATAAACTTAATAACAATAACAATAACATTACTACCACTACTACTACTAATGATAATGATGATAATAAAAGCAATGCTGATAATGATAACAGAGATGATAATTATGATGATGATGATGATGAAAGTAATACTGATAATGATAACATTGATAATAATGATAATGCTAAAGATAATAACAAATATAAATTATATCAGTAATGACAATCTAATGGTGACAAACAAAGGAAAAATAATGATAATGATTCTGATAATGATTAAATTGATAGTAATGAGGATGATATTGATGGTGATAAAGATAATAGATAATGATATGATTATTTCGATTATAATAATGACAATGATAATGATAATATCAATAACACTGATAATGATAATGATGATAATGATAGTGATGATAATAATAATGATGATGAGGATAACGATAATGATAATAATCATGATAATAACAACAATGCTATTACTGCTAATAATGCTTCTAATGAAAATGATGTTAATGACAAAAATCATTATTATTATAATGATAACGATAATGATGGTAATAATAATAAAAATAATATCAATGATGGTAATACCAAGAATATTGATAATAGTAATAATAATGATAACAATAAAGATTATAATGATAATATTGATAATGAAAATGATGATAATGAAAATGTTGAAAATGATAATGATGATGATAGAAATGATATTAATGATGAAGTCAACAATAATAATACTTATAATGATAGCAACAACAACAACAGCATCAACAAACATAATATATATATGATATTGCTAGTGCTACTGATAATGATAATGATGAAAATATCAAAATAATAACAATGATAATAGTATTGATATTAATAACAATAAAAATGATATGATGATGATGACAATTATCATGGTAATGATAATGAAAATGATGAAATAATTATAATCATAATGATGATACTGCTACCACTATTACTACTAATGAAGACGATGATAATGATAATGATAACAAAAATACCTATGATTGTAATAGTGATAAAAAAAACGGTAGAAGTAGAAGTAGAAGAAGATTATATAAATGAGATACGAAGAAATAAAGAAAAAAAACAGAAGAAGAAAGGGATAGAAGATGAAGAAGAAGAGAGGAAAAAAAAAGAGAAGAAGAAGAAATAAAAAAAGTAAAATAAAATAAAACAAGATGATGAAACGACAGAAAAATCGGAGGAAAATTGCAGAGTAGAAAGAAGAAATACGTCGCGCAGAAGACATCTGTTTTGCTTCCTCGCTTGAAAGTGGCAATATACTATACATTAGCAAATACAGCAATGGACTTCGGGAAATGAGAAGCAAAGACACACACACACAGAGGGAGGGAAGGAACGAGAGAGACAGAGACAGAGAGAGAGAGAGAGAGAGAGAGAGAGAGAGAGAGAGAGAGAGAGAGAGAGAGAGAGAGAGAGAGAGAGAGAGAGAGAGAGAGAGAGAGGTAGAGATAGAAGAAGAATGAGAGACAGAGACAGAAAGAAAAAGCAAGAGATAGAGAAAGAAAGAGAGGAAGGCCAAGATATAGAAAAAGAAAAAGTTATATATATAGAGAGAGAAAACCAGAGAATAAGCATAAAAACAGAAAAAAAAGTTCAGAACAAAAGCTAAGAAAAGAAAGAAAATAGGAGAGGAGTTAGAGAGTTATAAAGCACACACGAACCTCTAGAAAAAGCCGTATAAGAGAAGTAAAAGTTTAGGGAAGGAAAGGCATGAGAAAAGCGAAAGATGGAGGTAGAAGGAGGGGAAAAGGGAAGGGGAAGGGGAAGGGGTACGGGAAGGGGAAGGGAAAGGGAAAGGGAAGGAAAGGAAGGGGAGTTAAGGGGAAGGGAAGGGGAAGGGGAAGGGGGAAGGGAAGGGGAAGGGGAGGGGGAAGGGAAGGGAAGGGAAAGGAAGGGAAGGGAAGGGGAAAGGGAAAGGGAAGGGGAAGGGGAAGGGGAAGGGGAAGGGGAAGGGGAAGGGGAAGGGGAAGGGGAAGGGGAAGGAGAAGGGAAAGGGGAAGGGGAAGGGGAAGGGAAAGGGGAAAGGGAAGGAAGGCGAAGGAAGGAGAAGGAAGGGGAAGGGAAGGGAAGGAAGGGAGAGGGAAGGGGAAGGGGAAGGGGAAGGGAAGGGGAAGGGGAAGGGAAGGGAAGGGGAAGGGAAGGGGAAGGGGAAAGGGAAAGGAACGGGGAAGGGGAAGGAAGGGGAAGGGAAGGGGGAAGGGGAAGGAAGGGGAAGGAAAGGGAAGGGGAAGGGGAAGGGGAAAGGGAAAGGGAAGGGAAAGGGAAAGGGGAAGGGGAAGGGGAAGGAGAGGGAGAAGGGGAAGGGGTACGGGAAGGGAAAAAGGGAAAGGGAAAGGAAAGGAAGGCGAAGGAAGGAGAAGGGAAGGAAGGGGAAGGAAGGGGAAGGGGGAAGGGGAAGGGGAAGGGGAAGGAGAAGGAAGGGGTACGGGAAGGGGGAAGGGAAAGGGAAAGGAACGGGGAAGGGAAGGGAAAGGGAAGGGAAAGGAAGGCGAAGGGGAAGGAGAAGGGGAAGGGGAAGGGGAAGGAAGGGGAAGGAAGGGAAGGGGAAGGGGAAGGTACGTAGGAAGGGAAAGGGAAAGGAACGGGGAAGGGTAAGGAAGGGAAAGGAAGGCGAAGGGGAAGGAAGGGGAAGGAAAGGAAGGGAAGGAAGGAAGGGGAAGGGAAGGGGGGAAAGGGAGGGAACGGGAAGGGTAAGGGGAAAGGGAAAGGGCGGTGGAAGGGTAGGGGGGAAGGGCAGGAAGGGGAAGGGGAAGTGGTACGGGAAGGGGAAGGGAAAGGGAAAGGGAATGTAAGGGGAAGGGAAAGGAAAGGGAAAGAAGGCGAAGGGAAAGGGAAGGGGAAGGGGAAGGGAAGGGAAGGGAAGGAAAGGGGAAGGGGAAGGGGAAGGGGAAGGGAAGGGGAAGGGGAAGGAAGGGAAGGGGAAGGGGAAGGAGAAGGGGAAGGGGGAAGGGGAAGGAAGGAAGTGGAAGGGGAAGGGAAGGAGCAGAAGGGAAGGAAGGGAAGGAAGGGGAAGGAAGGGGAAGGAGAAGGGAAGGAAGGGAAGGAAGCGAAGCCGGTGCTGAAGGGGAAGGGAAAGGAAAGGAAAGGAAAGGAAAGGGAAGGGGAAGGGGAAGGAGAAGGAGAAGGGAAAGGGAAGGTAAAGGAAGGAAGGAAGGAAGGAAGGAAGGAAGGGAAGGGGAAGGGGAAGGGGAAGGAAGGGAAGGGGAAGGGGAAGGGGAAGGAAGGGAAGGGGAAGGGGAAGGAAGGGAAGGGGAAGGGGAAGGGGAAGGAAGGGGGGGGGGGAAGGGGAAGGGGAAGGGGAAAGGGAAAGGGGAAGGGAAAGGGAAAGGGAAGGGGAAGGGGAAGGGGAAGGGAAGGGAAAGGGAAAGGGGAAGGGAAAGGGGAAGGGGAAGGGGAAGGGGAAGGGGAAGGGGAAGGGGAAGGGGAAGGGGAAGGGGAAGGGAAGGGGGAAGGGGAAGGGGAAGGGGAAGGGGAAGGGGAAGGGGAAGGGGAAGGGGAAGGGGAAGGGGGAAGGGAAGGGGAAGGGGAGGGGGAGGGAAGGAAGGAAGGAAGGAAGGGAAGGGAAGGAAAGGAAAGGAAAGGGGAAGGAGAAAGGAAAGGGAAAGGGAAGGAAGGGGAAGGGGAAGGGGGAAGGGAAGGGAAGGGGAAGGGGAAGGGGAAGGGGAAGGGGAAGGGGAAGGGGAAGGGGAAAGGGAAGGGGGGAAGAGAAAGGGGAAGGGTGAAGGGGTAAGGGGAAGAGGGGAGGGGGTAGGGGAAGGGAAGGAAAAGGAGGGAAAGAAGGGAGAGGCATAAGAAAATATTAAAAGAATATGTAAACGTAAGAGAGAAAATTTTAGCGGAGAGAGAAAAAATAAAAGAAAAGAGATTGTTAAAAAAAAAAAAAAAAAAAAAAAATCTATATATATATATCTATATATATCTATATCTATATATATATATATATATATATATATATATATATATATATATATATATATATATATATATATATATATATATATATAGAGAGAGAGAGAGAGAGAGAGAGAGAGAGAGAGAGAGAGAGAGAGAGAGAGAGAGAGAGAGAGAGAAAGAGAGAGAGAGAAAAAGAGAGAGAAAAAACAAACAGAAAGAAGAAAGTTCACATTCAAATCGAAAAACAACAAAAAGGAAACCAAGCGAGAAACTTATCCGCCAATAACAAAAACAAAACAAAACAACAAGTACACACACAAACAAAAAACAACAACAATTCGATCAACAATAAAAAAAAAAACACACACACGAAAGAAATAAGAACAGAAAAGCTAAAGCAAGATAGGAAGAACGAAAGAATACGAAGGGGGAAAAGTGGCAATAATTTGGGAAGCGAGGCGACAAAGGCGGGAATCTTAGGCCAACCGCCGCCTCTGCCCCGTGATAACGAGAGACAACGTGTCACTGAAGCGGGATGCGAGATAAGCTCTTTAATATGGAGAGATGAGAGGGAGGAGTTAGTGGGGGGTGGGGGGTCGGTGGGGGGATAGGGGTGTGTGTGTGGTAGGGTGTGAGGTGGGGTGTGTTAGGGAAGGGTGATGAGGGAAGGGCTGGTGGGCGGAAGGTGGGTGGAAGGGAAGGGGGCGTGGGCGGAAGGTGGGTGGAAGGGAAGGGGGCGTGGGCGGAAGGTGGGTGGAAGGGAAGGGGACGTGGGCGTGAGGTGGGTGTGAAGTGAGGAAGTGAGCGGAAATGAAGTTGGGCGTTAAGTGGGATGATTGCAGCTGAAGGAGGGATGAGAGGAGGGGGAGGTGGGCGTGAGGTGAGAAGGTGGTCGTGAGGTGGGAAAGTGGGCGGAAGGTGGGGAGGGGGCGGAGTGGAGGGAGGTAGATGGTGGGAGATATGTATGATAAGTGGCATGGTGGGCGTGAAGGGAAATTGTGTACGTGTGTGGATAGTGTGCACGGGCGTAGGCGTGTGTGTGTATACATGCCTGTGTTTATGTGTATAAATACACGCACGCTTATGTGTGTGTCTGTTTACATGTGTATGAAGTAAAACTGAATCAGCATATATTGTATCGTGTTACTGCAGTGGTTGAATTGAAGTTTACACAATAAAATGTGTGATATATTTTAGTACATGTATTGTATCAAAAGGATGTAGAAAGCTTTTATAAAATGTTAGCGGCCATCACATATAGACAGATTAAAATGCTGCACACATTTCGCTATTCTGTAGTGAAGTGTTCGACGTTTTTATCCTTATTATTCTCACGAAAAAATGGCGCCAACTTTCAAATAATTTTTGGATCCTGATGTTGTGGATGTGATCTTTTTAAAACTTTTAAGGATAGATTTTAATCATTTCGTATCCGAATCAAGTCATAAAGCTGAGAATGCATTAGCAAGAACGTGCCGGCTGGCCATAAATCATTCCAGCGATATTTTTCGATAAGAAATAGCGGAGAGATATGTTATGTACTTATACAGAGCTTTCAGTCCTACTTCTCCAGCTTTTATATATATATATATATATATATAATATATATATATATATATATATATATATATATATATATATATAAATATATATATATATACATAAATATATATATATATATATATATATATATATATATATATATATATATATATATACATAAATATATATATATATATATATATATATATATATATATATATATATATATTTATATATATATATATATATATATATATATATATATATATATATATATATATATATATATATATATATATATGTAAGTATGTGTGTGTGCATTTATATGAATATATAAATATATATATATATATATATATATATATATATATATATATATATATATATATATATATATATATATATATATGTAAGTATGTGTGTGTGCATTTATATGAATATATAAATATATATATATATATATATATATATATATATATATATATATATATATATATATAAGATATATATATATATATATATATATATATATATATATATATATATATATATATACATATATATATACACCCACAATAGAATGTCTAACCATTTCTGCAGCCCCATGTCATAAAACAGCTTTAGACCAGAAGGCATGTTCTTTTCCGCATAAAACGTCGCTCACAAGCTGTTAGCGCCGAGCCTATTCATTCCCGGGATCTTCGTCAGCAGTAATTCACAGTGGGCGCGAGAACTCAGGATTTCGATGTCATTTTGCTCATGCCACGTGTCCAGTGGATTTACTTAATATAATGGATTTACATTATTTGATTCATTTTTCTGATATACGAAGGATTCCTCGTGAGTCAAATGTCGTAGATTTACTTGCCTTATTCTTCGGCCTCTCTAACGTTCTCAGAGTTACATGGAATTCTGTTGACGAGATAATCGAAATACATCTCTTGCTTTGTGGAGTTATTCAACCTCCTTAATACCTTTTTTTTATTCGTTATAATGCACTGTGTTCTTCGCTAACGGAGTCTTACTCCTATCAACATTTGGCTGGGACGTTTCCCATGATCCCATCCGTATATTT
>BOPN01001572.1:205376-207876 GCA_017312705.2 Penaeus japonicus
CTCTCTCTCTCTTTCTCTCTCTCTCTCTCTCTCTCTCCTCTCTCTCTCTCTTTCTCTCTCTCTCTTTCTTTCTCTCTCTCTCTTTCTCTCTCTCTCTCTCTCTCTCTCTCTCTCTCTCTCTCTCTCTTTCTCTCACTCTCTCTCTTTCTCTCACTCCCCCCCTCTCTCTCTCTCTCTCTCTCTCACTCCCCCCCTCTCTCTCTCTCTCTTTCTCTCACTCTCCTCTCTCTTATTACCCTCCCAACGCATCATCATCTTTATTTCTCTCTCTCATCACAAAAAAAAAAAAAAAATCTTAATCGCTCTCTATAATCTCGGCAATTGAAGCAAAGAGCGCACATTGGAAGCTGCGTCTCCTCAGGATCTTACTCGAGGACTTGATCAAATCCTTCAGGCACGAAGAGGAGGAGGAGGAGGAGGAAAAGGGGGGAGGGGGGTAGGAGGAGGAGGAGAAGGAGCGGGAGGGTGGTAGGGAAGGGGGATGGGGAGGGGGGTAAGGAGGAGGAGGAGGGGGAGGGAGGGGGTAGGATGAGGAGGATGAGGATGAGGAGGAGGAGGAGGGGGAGGAAGGGGTAGGAAAAGGAGGAGGAGGAGCGGAAGGGTGGTAGGGAAGGGGGAGGTGGAGGGTGAGGGGGGTGTAGGAGGAGGAGGAGGAGGAGGAGGAGGAGGAGGAGGAGGAAGAGGAGGAGGAGGAGGAGGAGGAGGAGGAGGAGGAGGAGGAGGAGGAGGAGGAGGAGGAGGAGGAGGAGGAGGAGGAGGGTGGTAGGAGGAAGAGGAGGAGGAGCGGGAGGGTGGTAGGAGGAGGAGGAGGAGGAGGAGGTGGGGGAGGGGGGGGGGAGGAGGAGGAGGAAGGGGGGAACGGGGGTAGGGAAGGGTGAGGGGGATAGGGAAAGGTGAGATGGAAGAGGAAAGAAAGGAAGTAAGGAAGGAGGGAACAGAGAGGTGGGAACGGTTTAAGGGACAAGGCGAGGGGAGAGAAAGAGATGAGAAAGGTGAGAAGGAGAGGAGAAGGTAGGCAGGGGGAAGGGGAGGAAGAGGGGGGGGGGAGTTGGATGAGGAAAGAAAAGAGGAGGTAGGAAAAGGGGTTGGATATGAAGGAAGGGGTTGAGGGAGGGAGAGGAGAGAAGTTGAAGAAGAGTGGAGGAGGAGAGATGTGGAAGAGGGGAGGGGGAAGGGAAGGAGGGAGGTTGGATAGGGGTGGGGGCAATAAAAAAAGAGCGGTGAGAAGGGAGGAGGGGAAGGGAGAGAAGGGAGGGGGTAGAGGTAGGGTAGAGAAAGAATGAGGTACAAGGAAGAGACAGCTGGGAGAGAAGGGGGTGGGGGAGGTATAGGGGAATGGGAGAGAAAGTAGGGGCAGATAGGGGGAGGGGAGAGAAGGAGAGAGGTAGGAAGAGGGAAAAGAAAGGAGAGAGGAGGTAGGGGGGAGGGAAAAGAAAGGAGAGAGGAGGTAGGGGGGAGGGAAGAAAAAGGAGAGAGGAGGTAGGGGGAGGGAAGAGAAAGGAGAGAGGAGGTAGGGAGAGGGGAGAGAAGGGAGGAAGTAGGGGGGAGGGGAGAGAAGGGAGAGGGCAAGGGGCAGGGGGCAGGGTGCAAGTGGTACGGAGAATTGCAAGGACGCTGGCTTTTCATCTAAGTGTTAGCTTCTGAAGTGAAAAGAATTGTGCGTATTAAGAAAAAGGGGTTTTAAAAATGAATATTTATTTTTTATTTATCTCTTGCATGTGTATCCATTAGTTTTATTTTTCGTGTTAAAGAATTATATATTTTTTAATAATTTCTCTCTAAGCGATATCATGAAACTATTAACTCTATTAAAAAATAAAAACAGAGGAATGAAGAGAAGAAGAAGAAGAAGAAAAGAAGAGGAAGAAGATGAAGAAGAAGAAAAAAAGGAAAAAAAAACTAATGATAATAACGAGGAGGAGGAGGAGAAGGAGGAGGAGAAAAAAAAGAAGAAGGAGAAGAAGAGAAAGGAATGGAATAAGAAAAGAGAAAAGATGAATAAAAACAAGAAGACGAAAAAGAAGAAGAAAGGAAAAAAAAAAGAAGACAAAGAAAACAGAGGCAACCATAATTTTCAAAAATTAGTCTTTTAAGTAAAGAATACCTCCCTGTTACCATATTTTTCTTTACTCCTCTTTGGTTTAGCGAATATTTTTACATTTCAGACAATGTTGCAAGACTATCAAACGAAATATCAACACACCAAAAATCTCCCTGGATTTTCCCCTATTCCTCATTCATAATCAAGAGGGTTTTCATTCCCAGGCTTCTTCTGCGTCTAAAGCACTTGAGTGACAGTGATTGACACCCCATGATGCAGGGACACCTACACAATGAGGTACTCTGACCTGATATGATGTGCAACAAAAGGAAGACAAATATTGGCTTTGCAAGATTTCCATTTTAGAAGTGGTCGAGCACCGAAAGGGATGTGTTTTTCTTTCTGTTTCTTCCTCCCTCGCTCTTGTTTTCATTCTTTCTCGCTCTCGCTTTCTAAGGC
>BOPN01001572.1:220376-225376 GCA_017312705.2 Penaeus japonicus
GACGAGAGCCGCCTCTTCTACACGCTCACCGGCGACGGCGTGGCGACGGTCAACAGCAGCTTCTCCGTCAGTGATAACTCCGGGCACATCCACCTCCTCAGAGTGCGTACGGATTTCCTTTATGTATGTATGTATGTATGCATGTATATATATATATAAATATATATATATATATATATATATATATATATATATATATATATATATATATATATATATTCATATTTATACACACATGTGTATAGAATAAATGTATGAATGCGACTGAAATTCTAAACAACGCAAGAGATGTTTCAACGGAGGTCTTCCTTGAAAGCACACACACACACACACATACACACATTTTATGTACATCATGTCCATATTGCACGCTGAGCTCGCTCCTCGAGATATATGAGCCAATCAAATAATTTTCATATAAAAGGCTTTTAAAGTGCATCAGAAATTTATTCACTATAATTCACGATATGCATTCGCAATGTTAGTTGATTGTATACTGAAGCGGTTTTATGAACACTCATTTTGTGTACGTCTGTTGAAGCTTTCTCTGTCAGTATCTGATTTTACTGCTTCTTACTGACAATGGGGGTGTACTATCGTTATTATTGTTATTATTATCATCATTGCTATGATTATCATTTTACCATCGTTATGATATCAATAGTATCATTATTATCATTAACAAAATTACGAATACAGTGAATACCTCTTTTACACAATACATACCCTCGCCCCTGAAATAATCCGTTTCGCTTCGTTGCAAATTCTCCGAAACTCAATATAGAAAACAGAGCCCTTCCGATTCACAATAACAGACCTAAAAATAGTTCCCTGGATACATATTGAATTTAATTTGCCGTTTTTTGTTTATATCTTTTTTTTTTCTTTCCGTTTTTTTTTCTCTCTTTCCAATGCTTCGAACGCGAGTCGCCGAACTTCATGCATTAAACTCGACCCGGATTCGAACGCGGGGTGGTGGGGGGGGGGGGGACACACGAACTCAAAAACACCAATATCTATCTTTGCTTTTGTCACGTGACTTGCCCTTGTCATTGTGGTTCATTGTATGATAATGGCAAACATAGGATTTAGTGAAACAGTGAACTTGCTGACGAATTCGTTGTCAGCTTTTCCCGGAACAATATGCGGGTGACTTTGTAATCTTTCGCGAAGCAAATACAAATTTGGGTTCGTTCATGATGTCATGTTCATGATGTCTGTTATTGATGTCACGACGTCAGAGCCTGGCGAAAGCGTGAGCTAGGAGGATGGAATATATTTACATACGATTTATCATTCTCTGTTTCCTGTGGCTGCGTTTCATTATGTGATTGTCTTCGCGTGTTTTCTCTGCTCTTTGTCTGTGTTTGGTTTCGTTTCCCCTCTTCTTTTTTTTCTCCCTTTGTCTTATTCTCTTTCGCTAGCCGTCTGTTCGTCACACACACACACACACATACACATGTATATATGCTGTACATACATATGTATATATGTATATATATATATATATATATATATATATATATATATATATATATATATATATAATTCTTTTCTTATATCTACTGTATCTATACATGTAAGATGGAATAATGCAGTAACGCATTAATATGGCTGTATAACATTCCTGGGTTTAGCTGGGTTAGCACTGCACTCTTGAGTAGAGGTTCGACTCTGGGTCAGGGTATTATGCTAGCTATATATCTCTCAATCTATCTGACTGTCTATATGTCTGTCTGTTCATCTGTCTATCTATCTATTTATCTGTCTATCTGTTAATCTATCTATCTATTTATATATCAACTGATTAATCTATTTATCTATCTATTTATCTATCTATTCATACATCTGTCTATCTGTCTATCTATCAGTTTGTATTCTTATCTCTCTCGCTGATATTCCCTTGTATAAATAAAACAAAAAAACAAACAAACATCACAAGACATTCAAAATATCATTGTTTTCACTTGACGGTTTTCTTTCTTCTCTCCCTAACTTTCTAACTTCCTTTTTTCCTTGCCTCTTCCTTCCTCCGTCTCCTTTCCCCCCTCCCATCCCCCTTCCACCCACCTTACACCCCTTCTATCCACACCCTCATCCACCCACACCCTCATCCACCCCCATTCACACCCTCGTCCACCCACACCCCACCCATCCCTCACCCAACCCCCATCCCATCCCTCATCCACACCCCCAACCCCACACCCACCCATCCACCCACCCCCAACCAACCCCCCAACCATCCACACCCCTAACCCCCCCACCCCCCCACCCATCCAACCCCCCACCCCTGCCCATCTCCCTCTCCAACCCCTTATTCCACGCCCCCCTCCCCCCCAAAAAAAAAAAAAAAAAAAAAAAACAGCCTTTAGACCGAGACGCCCCCTCGGGAAGAGCCCGATGGGAGCTGCAGGTCTCGGCCACCGACGGGGTCCACGAAGCCAGCGCCCTCGTCCACGTCAACGTCAAGGACATCAATGACAACGCGCCCTTCTTCTCCGCACACGTCATCAACGGCACCGTCACGGAGAACGCCAAAGCAGGTACTGCGGCTCAGATTTTTTTTTCCTTTTTTTGTCTTTTTTTTCACCCTTTTTTTGTCTTTTTTCTTTTTTTCCTTTTTTTTCCTTTGTTTGTTTCACCCATTCATTCTTTCTTTCTTTCTTTTTTTCTTTTTTTTATATTGATTTCATCCTGTCTTAATTTTGTTTCTTCCTTTATCTCTTCGGTTCTTTTTCTCTCTTTTTTTTACTCTCTTCCTTTCTTTCTTCGTTTCTAAATCTAGAGCATGTATTTATATTCATTTTTTTCTGGATGATTGTTTGTTTTTATTTGTCTGTTTATTTTCATTTTTCTTTCCTCCTTTTTCGAGTTTTTCTTTCTTTTTTTCTTTCCTTTGTTCGTTTGTTTGTTTGTTTATTTTTTCTTTTCTTTCTTTCTTTCTTTCATTTTTTTGTTCCCTTTTATTTTTATTCTTCTTTTTTTTCTCTCTTTCTTTATTCCTTTTTTTTTCTCTTTTTTTTCTTTTCATTTTTTTCCTCTCCACCCCTTATCCACCACTCCCTCCCTTACCCTTCTCTCCTACCCTCATCCTTCTCTCCTTCCCTTCTCTCTTTAACATTCCTCCCTCCCCTCCCCACCCCTCATCCTTATCTCTCTTACTTCACCCTTCTTCCTCCTCTCCCAAACTTCACCCCCTCTCTCCACCCCCTTACTTCACTCCCTCACTTCACCCCCTCTCTCCACCCCCTCACTTCACCCCTTCACTTCACCCCTATCTCCAACCCCTCACCTCACTCCCTTATTTCACTCCCTCTCTCCACCCCCTCACTTCACCCCCTCTCTCCACCTCTCCCTCTCCTCACACCCTCTCTCCACCCCTCCCCCCTCACCTCACCCCCTCTCAACCTCTGATCTCCACCCCTTACCCCCTCACCTCCCCCCCTCTCTCCACCCCTCCTCCCACCCCTCCCCCCTCACCTCACCCCCTCTCTCCACCCTCTCCCTCTCTCTTCACCCCTCCTCCCTCACTTAACCCCCTCTCAACCTCTGCTCTCCACCCCTCCCCCCTCACATCACCCCCTCTCTCCATCCCTCCACCCTCACCCTCTCTCTCCACCCCTCCCTCCTAACCCCCTCTCTCCATCCCTCACCCCCTCTTTCCACCCCTCACCTCATCCCCTTCATACTCCCTCTCTCCACCCTTCACCTCACCCCTCACCCCTCCCCCCCTCCCCCCTCACCTCACCCCCTCTCAACCTCTGATCTCATCCCTCCCCCCTGTTTCCACCCCTCCCTCACCTCTCTCTCTCTCTCCACCCCTCACCTCCCCCCTCCCCCTCATCTTCCCCCCTCCCCCCTCACCTCCCCCCTCTCTCCACCCCCTCTCTCCACCCCTCCACCCCCTCCCACCTCACCTCACCACACCTCCCCTCTCAACCTCCGACCCCCTCGTCCCTCAGGCGCTGAAGTGACGCAGGTGTCAGCCACCGACTACGACGACCCGCTGGAGAGCACCAACGCCATCCTGACTTACTCGGTTGAGAAGAACGTCATTGACGAGGTGTCCGGGCAGCCCATCTTCGCCATCGATCCGAACACGGGAAGGTGAGGCGGATGTGAGTGGTTGGAGCTGGAGGAGTGGGGTTGGGGGTGGGGTGGAGAAGTGGAAACAGGGGTGGGATGGGTGTGGTGGAAGAGGGTGGGAGTGGGGATGGGGGAGTGGGAGGAGTGGTGGGGATGGGGGTGGGTGGTGGGGTGTGGGGGGTGGAAGGGGTGTGGGGTATGGGGGTGAGGAGGTGGGGTGGGATTGGGGTGGGGGGTAAGGGGTGGGTGGAAGGGTGGAGGGGGGGGGAGGGAGGGGTGGAAAGGGTGGGGTGGAGGGGGTAAGGGGAGGGGGTAAGGGGTGGTGAGGGGTGGGGGGTTTGAGGTGGGTGGGAATAGAAGGATAGGGGGTTGGAGGGGGGTGGGATGGGGGTAGGGGGTGGCAGCGGAGGGATGAAAAGGGGTTGGGGTGGAGGGGTGGAGAGGGGGGAAGGGGGGAGGGGAGGGTGTGGAGGGAGGTGGGGATTTAAGGGTGGAGTGGGGAGGGTGGGGAGGGGAGGAGAGGGGAGAGGTGGGAGGGGGCAAGGGGTGGGGAAGGAGGAGGGGTGTCAGGGAAGGAAGGGGGTGGAGGAGGTGGATGGGGGAAAGGGTGGAGGAAGGGAAGGGGGAAGGATTAGATTTGTTGATTTTTTTGTATTTTGTTTCGTTGTATTTTTTTTGGAGGGGGGGGGGGAGGGGTAGTGTGACTGGTGTTTGTATTATTATTTGTTGTTGTTTATTGGTAGTGTTATTTCTTTATCATTGTGAATATTATCATTGTTATGATTATGATGGTGATGTTAATTACCATTATCATCTTTATCATCTTACTGGCATTATTATTATTATTATTATTATCATTATTATTTCATCATCATGATTAGTGTTATTATCATTATTATTATTATTATTATCAT
>BOPN01001572.1:235376-240376 GCA_017312705.2 Penaeus japonicus
TCGCGCCCTCGAGCGACCCCGGGCGGCGCTTCGCCGTGGACAGCGCCGGCCGCGTGCGCCTGCAGCGCGGGCTGGACCGCGAGGCGTCGCCGCGCCACACCGTGCTGGTGCTGGCCATGGACCGGGGGGAACCGCCGCGCACCTCCACCGCCACGCTCCTCATCACGCTCTCGGACATCAACGACAACGCGCCGCACGTGGCCAGCCCCGACGGCATCTTCGTGACGGAGAACAGCGGGCCGCAGCACGTGGCGGACCTCACCCTCGACGACCCCGACGACTGGAGCCTCGGCCACGGCCCGCCCTTCTCGGTGGCCCTCGACCCCCACGCGCCCAGGCACATCAAGGAGACCTTCGCCGTAGACTTCGACCAGAGTGAGTGCATCCTTAAAGTTTTTTTTTCCGGATCATTTTCGCTATGCAGGTTGTGTGCATGACCGCCAAGATGCAGGCTTTCGGACGGCCAAAACGTGCATGACGCTCTTTGGAATGTTATCGATGCTGTCTAGAATTTCCTTTTTCTTATTCTCAAAATTAGATAGACGGGTTGCGTATTTTAACAATTAGTTTTAAGCGGAGGTTACTGCATGGCACATAGAGATGGAATTTCTGACGTACCTCAAAATAGTGTCCCTTTATTAGTCCTTTCTAAATATGCTTTCATGCGATATGTGATTTATTCTTAGGAACAAATTTGTCACCCCTGTAGATAGTGCTACTTATTTTGCATCCAAGCACGTATATGACAAGCTAAATTATTTCAAGGTGAAAAGCATAGAGCGAGCCAAATAAAAAAGCTATCAATTCAATTCAGATTTTTTATCTTTAACATTAATCTTTCTATTGAAACGAAATTACACCATGGTGCATGGTGCTATATGGCTATAATTTCCCAGCCGCGTAATAACAAATGCAATTTTCATAGATAGATAGGCAGGTGAGTAAGTAGATGGGTAGAGAGGCATACATGCAGACATACATACCTACACACATACATGCAGACAGACAGACAGACAGACATGCAGACAGACAGACAAAGAGACAGACACTATGTATGTAGATGGGTAGATAGGTAGATAGTGTAGATATAGACAAGCAGACAAACAGATAAATAGATAGATAGATATAAATTGTAGCTAATTACAGATAAAGCTATGCATGAAAAAAAAACTCAAAGACAAGCACACACACATATACAACACCTAAACGTTTGCCTTGCAAATGCAAGCATTAACCAAGGAAACAAAATATTCGTAAAATACGTTTGTTTCTCCCGGGCAAATAGCTTCACTGAACCTCAATTGTTTGCTTGGAGTGGTTCTGAAGCGAGCGAGATCCCTAAATCCTGCATTGATCCCTGGCGTAAAACCAATAACATTAAAGTCCCTTGCAAATAGACAAGTATCAATGCATGCGCGAAAATAACATGCAAGCACTAACGGTGGGATTGCCTGCACGTTCATGAATGCATGTTTGTTGTAGCACTCGGCGACGGGAAAGTTAAGATAGATGTTCGCCTCATTGGAAATACAGTGGTTTGAATGTCTGTTCCTGTATCCTGCCACTAAATAGATGTTACAGGATCGGTTTACATGGATACTTATTTCCTCTGTGGATTGTGTGCGGGATAAAATTCGGAATCTTTATGGTTCGTATAAGGATTATATTTTTCTATAGTTACTTTACCAAACCTCTTATTTCATATCATTGGGAGGATGGGAGACAGTTTAATTTGAAGTTATCGTTAGTTTTATGTGTTTTTTTTATTTTCTATAAACTTGTATTGTACAATTTCAAAATCTCCAGTTGAATAAAACCCACAACCTCTTTTCCCTTCCAGAGGGAGACGAAGGGCGTGGCGTGGCCGTGGTGACGTCACTGGCGCCGCTGGACCGCGAAGTCGCCGCGACACGACTCCTGCCGCTGGTCGTCGGCGATGCCCGAGGACTCACAGCCACGACCACCATCACGCTCACGGTAGCAGACCTCAACGACAACCTCATGAGCTCCGCCGATAAGACAGTTACCGTCATTCGTCTGAGGGTAAGGGCTACCTCGTTTCTGTAGGAAGAAGAAATAGCAACAAGACTAGGAAAGGAAGGGAGATTGAACCTGTATGAACGTGTGTCATGGAGGTTTTTAGGGTGTTGTTCTTGGTGCTTTTGTCAAGGTACTTTTTTTTTTTTTTTTTTTTTTTTTTTTGCTGATTGATTGTCAGTGCACGGACCTACGCTCTTTTTTGGGGGATGACTATGAACATCTCGTCTTGTCATTGTCTGGATTCAAAAAGTACTTTTCTTATCTTATTATTCTTTTTTTTTTTGTGTGTGTATAAGTTTCCTTACGTCAAGGGAATTACCTGCTGCTTATTGTAAACGGTTCCCTTCTCTTCTTATTCTCACCTCTCCCCCTGACATATCCAAATTCCCCTCTCGATCTCCTACGCTGTCCACACTTCATCATCCTTCCCCTTTCCTTATCCCAATCTGCCCCTTCCCCTTTCCCTATCCCTATCACCTCCTCCCCTTTCCCTATCCCAATCACCCCCTTCCCCATCCCTTTTCCCTCACCCATCCCTTCCTTCCCCTTTCCCTGTCCTCATCACCCCCTCCCCCTTCCCCCTCCCCCCAAAAAAGGGCGAGACGGAGGCCCTCCCGTTGGGTCGTGTGTACGTCGACGACCCCGACGACTGGGACGTGGGTGACAAGACGTGGTCGTGGCGCACCCACGAGAAACACCCGCTCTTCACCCTGGACGGTCGCACGGGGGAGCTCACCATGAGCGGCCATGCGAGGGACTCCACGTAAGTTGATTAATAATAAGTTGGGACTACTCTATTCTGAAGCTTGGATTTCTCTACTTAGGCCCCTGACTTGATATGGGTCGTATTGCAATCATATTCGCTCGGGTTTAACTAACTTCAAAACGTCTTCGATAATGTCGGAACGATATGATACTATATAACAAATTTCCAAGACTATCATCGACTACTAATAGCCACCTACGGCGGGCCAAAAGGGCGATAATCCCCGACCTAAGCCTGGTTCCAGAGTCAGGTAAGGGCAGTGGAACCGCGGCTTTATCTGAATCCGGAATCAGACTCCGATTAGGGATTGTAGCTCTCTGGCCAGGCCTATGGAAACTAAGGGAGTCAGACCTAGAATGTTAATTGTTCCGATCTTGTATTTTTTACGGGTATTTTTAAACATATATACAGATTTATAAGTTCTAATGGTCTGAGATTTTTGTTCAGTTGCATTATGCAGTTGTAAGATGATAAGAATGTAGAATTGTATAAATGGAATGTTTGTTCTAATATATTTTTTTTTACCTAAAATGTATCCATACTCAAACACTAAATAAGAAAAATAACCGCACATAGGCCAGTAAACCACCATACAATATTAGTCAAACGTACATAGCTTGTTATTTTTTTTTTAGTTTAAATTAAGAAAAAACGTGACTTACAGTGGCTTGGGGTTAATGTTGTTGTTTTTTTCGCTAAATTAATAGGCCAAGAAATTAGGGGAAAATGGAGTACATTCTGTCAAGCTTCATTCTAATAATTATGTTTTGAAGCTTGCCAAGGCTGGATAAAACCGAAGCTTTAAGTGATTAGTTATTTAGTTAAATGGATATAGTTAGATAGTTACATGGTTCGTTAAATAATAAATTTGTTAGGAAGGTTAATGCTTACTAGTTAGTTGGTTGATTTTGGTAGTTAATAAGGTTACTTTTGTATATAAATCGTTAGTTAAATGGTTCGTCGATCATTCAAATGATTGGTTAGCTAGTTAAATGCTTAGTTACTTACTAATTAAACTAGAAATCAAACCTGCACTATTTTCTCTCCCGTTCTAGATACTTCTTGCAGTTTTGGGTCAGTGACGTCACGCAGAGACAAGTGAACATTCCCGCCAACGTCACCGTCAGCGTCACGAGTCTCAGCCGTGACGTCATCAAGTGTGCTGTTCCAATCACCATCACAACCCACACGCCACAGGCTCTGATCGCCGAGGGACTGGTGGGTGTTTTGCAATCTATCTGTGCAACTGATCTTTGTCTTTGGCTATTATTATTATCATTATATTCTTTTGTCGACGATGGATGTATATAAAAAAATTATATGTTAACATTTATTATATTTTGTATCTTTTTCTTTTTTGTGTTTGCTTCATGCGTGTATGTTATGATATTATTTATACTTAATGCTTGGTACTTGGAACTTTTCCTTATGCAAAACTGATTGAAATGATTACATTCTCATTTTTTTTCTTTTGTTGTTGTTCTCGTCATTCTTATTATCTTTTTTTTCGAATCATCATCACAGTCATCATAATCACTACTTTTACCATCATCGTCGTCATTATCTTCAATCATCATCAAATATCTTCATCATCTTCATCCTTATCACAATCATAATAATCATCATCATATTTATTACCATCATTACCATCATTTTTTTAATAATCACCTTCACCATCATCATTATCATTTTCATCACCAAAACCACCATTATCACCATTACTATCACCTCCTTTTCTTTTTCATCTTGTCCTTCTTCTCTTTCTTTTACCAATCATCATCTTCATTACCACTACCATAATTATCACCAGCGCCACCACCACCATCATCATCATCATCATCATCATCATCATCATCATCATCATCACCATCACCATCACCATCACCATCACCATATTATCGCTCTCCTTCCTCTCCTCCTCCACCTCCTCTTCCCTCCTCCTCCTCCTCTTCCACCCCCTCGTTCTTCCCTGTTTCTTAAGCTATTCATCTGTCATAAAACACACTGATACTTCCACACATGAGCTACGTTAGTGTCGACTGCTTGAATATATGCAGATATGTATCATTGTCATAGACTGTATCACATTTCATATTCCGAATTCATATTTGTTTTCAAGACGACTGTTATTGCATACTATAACGCATAGGGTGATTCGAAAATCAATTTATTGGCACTTTAATGTTTACACATG
>BOPN01001572.1:252876-255376 GCA_017312705.2 Penaeus japonicus
GTTATTATTATTATCAGAATTATCATCATCATCATCATTATTATTATAATAATTATTATTATTATCATTATTATTATCATTATCATTATTATTATCATTATCCTTAGTAGTAGTGGTAGCAAAAGTAGTAATAGTAGTAGTAGTAGAAGCAGCTCTGACGCGACAGGAACCACTATCACCAACATTTACATATGGCCGACATTTTAAAACCTTTTGTGTGTAGTGACCGGCTGGTTCCCTTTTCCATTCACTCCGTTGGCTGTTTTAATGGCTCTGTGAATTCTCGTTTGTCCAAAGATGTCAATTTTCTGCTTGGGCAGGTTGATAGATGCTTTCATCAACGTGGAGGCAGACTATCGGCATTATCATCATTATCCTCACCACCATCTCTATGTTCATCACTATCACTGTCACTGTGACCGTCACCATCACCATCATCACCACCACCACCATCACCACCACCGCCACACCACCACCACCACCACAACCATCACCATCATCACCACCACCACCACAACCATCACCATCATCACCACCACCACCACCACAACCATCACCATCATCACCACCATCATCACCGCCACCACCACCATCACCACCGCGACTACCACCACCATCAACTCCACCACCATCACCACCATAACCACCACCACCATCACCTCCACCACTACCACCACCATCACCACTACCACCTCCACTACCGCTACCACAACCACCACCACCATCATCACCGCCACCACCACCATCACCACAACCACCACCATCACCACCACCACACCACCCTCACCATCACCACCTCCACCACTATCACCATCACCACTATCACCACCACCGCCACACCACCCTCACCATCACCACCTCCACCACCACCACTATCACCACCACCGCCACACCACCACCATCACTACCACCTCCACCACCCTCACCATCACCACCACCACCTCCACCACCACCATCACCACCACCACTATCACCACCACCTCCACCACCATCACCACCACCACCACCACCTCCATACAAACCTTACACCGCCGCGCCCTCTGACCTAAGGTTCCGCACATGGGAGAGCTCCGGTCAGCTCCTAGCGCTGAGTTCGCAGCATGGGCGTGACCTCATGGCAGTGCATCTCGTGGGCGGCCAGATCTGCCTCAAGCTCGTCCTCCACCAGAGCCCCACCACGCACCTGTGCCTCCAACAGGTCCACCTCAACGACGGCAAGTGGCACTCGGTCAGGATCGACAGGTGGGTGTGTGGTTGAGGGGGAAGGGGGGAAGGGGGAGGGGGGGAAGAGGGAATGGGGAAGGGGGAAGGGGTAAGGGGGAGGGGGTAAGGGGAAGGGGGAAGGGGGAAGAGGGAATGGGGAAGGGGGAAGGGGGAGGGGGTAAGGGGAAGGGGGAAGGGAGTAGGCGGAAGGGAGAAGAGGAAAGGGGGAAGGAGGAAGGGTGAGGGGGGAGAAGAAGGGGAGGGGGAAGGAGGAAGGGTGAGGGGGAGAAGAAGGGGAGGGGGAAGGAGGAAGGGTGAGGGGGAGAAGAAGGGGAGGGTTGGTAGGGTAGGTGGGCGAGTGGGTAGTTGAGTGGGTGGATTAGTGGGTGAGTGGTAACAGATGGTTAGTGTGTGCTTCTTTGTGTCTGCATTCATCTATTGATAGCTTGTATGTGTCTTTTTATGTATACTTCTCTAATCATTCATGTACGTACTGTATGTATGAGTGTATCCATATATATACAGCCATTGCAATATTCAATTACTTCATCATATCATATATTTGATTTGGTAACTATTAATCCCTCCAATATATTTGTTTTCATCACACACCTGTTTTTTTGCAAAAGGATTTTTTTTTTTTACATATTTCGAAACACTCACACCATAAAAAAAAGACATTACATCATACAAGGTCAAATTTACATATTTCGAAACACTCACACCATAAAAAAGGACATTACATCATACAAGGTCAAATTTACACACTTCGAAACATCCACACCATAAAAGAAATATCATATTATGCTCCCCCATTTTGGCCGAGTCCGTCCTTGAAAGCTGAAGGACCGATTATTGGCGGAGGGTTCTCCATGATCCTAATTTTCCCCGTGTGGCTTTGCAGGTCGCTGTTGTTAACGAGGTTTCATTACGGGGTCGGGAGAGAGAGAGAGAGAGAGAGAGAGAGAGAGAGAGAGAGAGAGAGAGAGAGAGAGAGAGAGAGAGAGAGAGAGAGAGAGAGAGAGAGAGAGAGAGAGAGAACCACTAATGTACATGTGAGTTAAAGAGCAAGAGAGAGAGTTACAAAAGAAGAGAGAGAGTTAGAGTGAGAGGGGAGTTAGAGAGAGAAAGTGATTGAGAATGAGAGCTAGTTAGAGAAAGAGAGAGAGAGTTGAAGAGTTAGAGTGAGTTGCAAAGTTAGAATGAGTTAAAGAGCAAGAGAGAGAGTTAGAGAGAGAGATAGAGAGAAAGTTAGAAAGAGAATTAAAGGGGGAGAGAGATAGAGAGAGAGAGAGGG
>BOPN01001572.1:260376-265376 GCA_017312705.2 Penaeus japonicus
TGATAGGAGAGGGAGGCGGAGGGGAGGGGAGAGACGGAGGGAGGAGAGGGGAGAGGGGGAGAGGGGGAGAGGGAGAGAGAGAGGGGGGAGGGGGATGGTGGAGGTGATAGGGAGAGGGAGAGGGAGAGAGAGGGAGGGAGGGAGAGAGGGAGGGGGAGGGAGGGGGAGAGGGAGAGGGAGGGGGGGGGGGAGGGGGGGGGGGATGGGGGGGTGGGGGGGGGGGGGGGGGGGGGGGGGGGGGGGGGGAGAGAGGGGGAGAGGGAGAGGGAGGGAGAGGGGGAGAGGGGATAGGTGGGGTGATGAGGAGAGGGAGAGGGAGAGACGGAGAGGAGAGGGGGGGGAGAGGAGGGGGAGGGGGAGAGGGGGAGAGAGGGAGAGGGGAGAGGGGGAGAGGGGGAGAGGGGGAGGGGGATGGTGGAGGTGATGGAGAGGGGAGAGGGAGAGGCCGGAGGGGGAGGAGAGACGGAGGGGAGAGGGAGGGAGGGAGGGAGGGAGGGGGGATGGTGGGGGTGATGGGGAGAGGGAGAGGAGGCGGAGGGGGAGGAGGGAGGCGGAGGAGAGGAGAGGAGAGGGAGAGGGAGAGGGGGAGGGAGAGGGGAGGGGATGGTGGAGGTGATAGGAGAGGGAGAGGGAGGCGGAGAGGAGGGAGGGCGGGAGGGAGGGGGGGTGGAAGGGGGAGGAGAGAGGGAGAGGGAAAGGGAGAGGGAGGGGAGGGGATGGTGGAGGTGATAGGAGGCGGAGGAGGGAGAGACGGAGGGGGGAGGGGGGAGAGGGGGAGAGGAGAGGGGGAGAGGGAGGGAGAGAGAGAGGGGGAGGGGATGGTGGAGGTGATAGGAGAGAGGGAGAGGGGAGAGGGGCGGAGGGGGGGAGGGGGGACGGAGGGAGGGGGAAGGAGAGAGGGAGAGAGGGAGAGGGAGAGAGAGGGGAGGGGATGGTGGAGGTGATGGGGAGAGAGGAGAGGGAGGACGGAGAGGAGGGAGAGGAGCAGGAGGGGGAGGGGGAAGGGGAGAGGAGGGAGAGGGGAGAAGGAGAGAGAGGGGGGGATGGTGGAGGTGATAGGAGAGGAGAGGGAGAGGCGGGAGGGGAGGAGGGGGGGCCAGGGAGGGGAGGGGGAAGGGGGAGGGAGAGGAGGGGGAGGGGAGAGAGGGGAGGGGATGAATTGGAGGTGATAGGAGAGGGAGAGGAGGCGGAGGGGGAGGGAGAGGCGGAGGGGAGGGGGAAGGGGAGAGGGAGAGGGAGAGGGGAGGGAGAGAGGGGAGGGGATGGTGGAGGTGATAGGAGAGGGAGAGGGAGAGGCGGAGGGGAGGGAGAGGCGGAGGGGAGGGGGAAGGGGAGAGGGAGAGGGAGAGGAAGAGGGAGGGGATGGTGGAGGGTATTAGGAGGGAGAGGGGGGGGGAGGGGAGGGGGGGGGGGAGGGAGGGGAGGGGGGAGGGGGAGAGGGAGAGAGAGGGGGAGGGAGAGAGGGGAGGGGATGGTGGAGGTGATAGAGGCGGAGGGGGAGGGGAGAGAGGCGGGAGGGGAGGGGAGAGGGAGAGGGAGGGAGAGAGGGAGGGAGAGAGAGGGGAGGGATGGTGGAGGTATTAGAGGGAGAGGGGGAGAGGGAGGGGGAGGGAGAGAGGGGAGGGGAAGGGAGAGGGAGAGGGAGAGGGGATGGTGGAGGGGAGGGGAAGGTGGAGGGGAAGGGAGAGGGGGAGGGGAAGGGGGAGGGGAGAGAGGCGGAGGGGAGGGGGAAGGGGAGAGGAGAGAGGGAGGGGGAGGAGAGAGGGGAGGGGGATGGTGGGTATTGGGAGAGGAGAGGGAGAGAGGCGGAGGGGAGGGGGGAGGGGGAGGGGAGGGGGGAGGGGGAGAGGGAGAGGGAGAGGGAGGGGAGGGGAGGGGGATGGTGGAGGTGATAGGAGAGGGAGAGAGGGGAGGAGCGGAGGGAGGGGAGGGGGAGGGGGAGGGGGAGGGGGAGAGGGAGAGGGGAGGGGAGGGGAGGGGAGGGGGAGGTGGAGGTGATAGGGAGAGAGGGAGGGAGAGGCGGGGAGGGAGGGAGAGAGAGGGGAGGAAGGGAGAGGAGAGGGAGAGGGGGATGGTGGGGGAGGGAAGGTGGAGGAAGGGAGAGGGGGAGGGGAAGGGGGAGGGGAAGGGAGAGGGAGAGGGAGAGGGGGAGGTGAGAGGGAGAGGAAGTTGGAGGGGAAGGTGGAGGTGATAAGAGAGAGAGAGAGAGGGAAGGGGGAGGGGGAGAGGGAGAGAGGAGGGGGAGGGAGAGGGAGAGGGGAGGGAGAGGGGGGAGGGAGAGGGGGGAGGGGGAGGGGGAGGGAGAGGGAGAGGTGGAGGTGATAGAGGAGAGGGAGAGAGAGGGGAAGGGTGAGGGTGGGGAAGGGAAGGGAGGGGGAGGGGGAGGGGGAGAGGGAAGGAGGAGGGAGAGGGGGAGGGGGAGAGGGAAGGGGAAGGGAGAGGGGGAGGGAGAGAGGGAGAGGGGAAGGGAGAGAGAGAGAGGGGATGGTGGAGGGGAGGGGAAGGTGGAGGGGAGGGGAGGGAGTGGTGAAGTGTGAGGGGGAGGGGAGGGAGAGGTGGAGGTGATAGGAGAGGGAGAGGGAGGGGGAGAGGGGGAGAGAGGGGGGGGGGGAGGGGGAGAGGGAGATTGAGAGGAAGGAGGGAGAGAGGGGAGGGGGTAGTGGAGAATAGGACGAGGAGAGGGAGAAGAGGAGGAGGAGGGGGGAGGGAGGGGAATAGGGAGAGGGGTAGGGAGAGAGGGGAGGGAGAGAGGGGAGGGGGAGAGGGGAGGGAGGTGGAGGAGGAGGGGAAAGTGGAGGTGATAGGAGAGGGAGCGGGGGAGGGGAAGGGAGAGGGGAGGGGAGGGGAAGGTGGAGGGGGGGGGGGGGGAGGGGGAGAGGGGAGGTGATAGGAGGGGATGGTGGAGGTAATAGGAGAGGGAGAGGGGGAGGGAGAAAGGGGAGGGTGAGGGGAAGGTGGAGGTGATAGGAGAGGGAGAGGGGGAGGGGGAGGGAGGGGGAGAGGGAGAGGGGGAGGGGGGGGGGAGGGGGAAGGGGAGGGAGGGGGAGAGGTGGAATTGATAGGAGGGAGAGGGGAGGGGGAGGGGAGGTGATAGGGAGGGAGGAGGTGCAGGGAGAGGGAGGGGGAGGGAGGAAGAGAGAGGGGGAGGTGGAGGTGATGGGGGAGAGGGGTAGGAGGGAAGGGGGGATGGGGGAAGTGAGGGAGAGAGGGGAGGGAGGAGAGGGGGAGGGGAAGGGGGAGGGAGAGAGGGTGGGTAAGGTGGAGGGAAAGGTGATAGGAGGGGGAGGGGAAGGGGGAGGGGGAGGGGAAGGGGGAGGGGGAGGGGAAGGGGAAGGTGGAGGGGAAGGGGAAGGTGGAGGTGTAGGTGATAGGAGAGGAAGAGGGGAGGGAGAGGAAGAGGGAGGGGGAGGGGAAGGGGAAGGGGAAGGGGGTGGGAGAGGGAGAGGGAGAAGGGGAGGTAGAGGGGGAGGGGGAGGGGGAGGGGAAGGTGAAGGTGATGGGAATAGGGAAAGGGGGAGAAAGGGGAGTAGGGAAGGGGAAAGGGGGAGGGGGAGAGGCAGAGGGAGAGGGAGAGGGAGAGGGAGAGGGAGTGATGAAGGTGGAGGGAGGTGGAGGTGATGGGAATAGGGAGAGAGGCAGAGGGTGAGGGTGAGGGGAGGGTGAGGGAGAGGGGAAGGGAAGGGAGAGGGGAAGGAGAGGGAGAGGGGAAGGAGAGGGAGAGGGGAAGGAGAGGGAGAGGGGAAGGAGAGGGGATGGAGAGGGATAGGGGAAGGAGAGGGAGTGGGAAAGGAGAAGGAGAGGGAGAAGAGAGGGATAGGGAGAAGGGAGAGGATGAAGGAGAGGGTGAGGGTGAGGGGAGGGTGAGGGGAGGGTGAGGGAGAGGGGAAGGAGAGGGAGAAGGAGAAGGAGAGGGAGAGGGAGAGGGAGAGGAGAGGGAGAGAGAGAGAGAGAGAGAGAGGGGGAGAGGGGGGGAGGGAGAGGGAGAGGGGGGGGGGAGGGGAGGGGAAGGGAGAGGGGGAAAGGGGAGGGGAGAGGAGAGGAGAGGGGACGGAGAGGGAGGAGAGGAGGGGGGGGAGGGGAGAGGGGGAGGGGGAGGGAGAGAGATAGAGATAGAGAGAGAGAGAGAGAGAGAGAGAGAGAGAGAGAGAGAGAGAGAGAGAGAGAGAGAGAGAGAGTGTGTGTGAGAGAGTGAGAGTGAGAGTGAAAATGAGAATGAAAATGTGAATAAGAATGAGAGTGAGAGTGAAAATGAGAGTGAGAATGAGAGTAAGAGTGAGATTGAGAATAAGAATGAGAATGAGAATGACAGTGAGAATGAGAATGAGAGTGAGAGTGAGAGTGAAAATGAGAATGAAAATGTGAATAAGAATTAGAGTGAGAGTGAGAGTGAGAATGAGACTGGGAATGAGAATTAGCATGAGAATGAGAGTGAGAATGAGAATGAGAGCGAGAGTGAGAATGAGAATGGGAATGAAAATGATAGTGAGAATGAGAATGAGTGTGAGAATAAGAGAGAGAATGAGTATGGGAATGAAAGTGAGAACGAGAATGAGAATAAAAGTGAGAGTTAGAATAAGAATGAGAATGAGAATGAGAATGAGAATGAGAATGAGTGTGAGTTAAATTGAAAGTAAAAAAAAAAAACACCACCAAACACAGCACCACCAAACACCACCACAGCACCACCAAATACCACCACAACACTACGACAACACCGCCACAGCAACACAAAAACACCACCACAACACCACCTCAACACCACCACAACACCACCACAAAATCACAACCAAACACTACCACAACACCACCACAGCACCACCACAACACCACCACCAAACACCACAACACCACCTCAACACCACCACAACACTACCACAACACCAACACAGCAACACAAAAACACCACCACAACACCACCTCAACACCACCACAGCAACACAAAAACACCACCACAACACCACCACCAAACACTACCACAACACCACCACAAAAAAAACACC
>BOPN01001572.1:270376-272876 GCA_017312705.2 Penaeus japonicus
AGGAAGAGGACGAGGAAGTTTAAGCAGAGAAGAAGTTTAGAAAGAATAAGACAAAGATGATGAAAAAGATATAAAGGAAAAAGAGTACAGTTCAGTCTAAATATTCCAGACTATTTTTGTCTGCATGTGTACGGAAATTTACTGTTGTTTTTTGTTATGATTGTGTGTGTGTGTGTGTGTGTGTGTGTGTGTGTGTGTGTGTGTGTGTGTGTGTGTGTGTGTGTGTGTGTGTGTGTGTGTGTGTGTGTTATGTATATATATATATATATATATATATATATATATATATATATATATATATATATATATATGTATGTATATATGTGTGTACATATATGTATATTTATGTATATATATGTATATATATGTATATATATATATTTATTTATCTATAAATAAATATATATATATATATATATATATATATATATATATATATATATATATATATGATATATATATTTATATATATTTATATTTATATATATGTATATATGTATATATGTGTATATATATATGTATATATATGTATATATATATATATATATATATATATATATATATATATATATATATATATATATTTATTTATTTATTCTCTCCCTCTCCCTCTCCCTCTTTCTTTCTTTCTCTCTCTCTCTCCTTCCTTTCCCCACTCTCCCTCTCCCCCCCCCTCTCCCTCACTCGCGGGGGGAAAGAGAGAGAGAGAGAGAGAGAGAGAGAGAGAGAGAGAGAGAGAGAGAGAGAGAGAGAAAGAAAGAAAGAAAGAAAGAGAAAGAGAGGGATAGAGAGAGATAATAGCAGTATATACTGTTGAGGTAAAAAACTGAAATCTGAAATAATAAGAGTTAAAAAAAGACTTGTTTTGGGTATGCAAATCTAATGCGTTGCTCTGCAAAATGTGCATTTGTTTTTGGAGTGAATGAGATCCCTAGAATTTTTGAATTTACTTTTAAGCGTTTCATAGGATTTGGATAGTATTTAGCATATCCATTCTTGTTTTTAATACGAAGTACAACCGTATCAAATAATAAGAATAATGTACTGAGTTTTCTTAATTACTTATTGATGACAGTTTAATAAAATGAAGTTAATTCATGTATAGTCATTAGAACATCAGTGCATATAAGATGAAGTGACTGATTATGAATTAATTAAACGACGAATCTTTCTTACATAATACAAGCCATGAACCTTCATTACAAAGGATGATTATAAACACAGACAGCAGAAGTCTCTTTGGGACTTGCGCTAATTAGACTAATTATTACTTGATGCATTTAAAGCTCTTGATGTCTGGGACGTGGCTTTTTTCTGCAACGGAAGCGGGAAGTGGCAGAGATGATAAACATAATGCACCAAGATGCTAAATACATGATAAAGAGAGCATTTGATTGACACTAAGTGCCACGTGTATTGCATTGGTCTTGGCACTAATATAGCTTCTTCCGTGGGTAAAAAAGCTTGAATGTTCTAATTGTTTCCCTTCGCCTTGTCTTCAGGAGGCGAGGGAGGCGGCGAGGCGCGTCTCCTCGGAGGTTTCCAAGACGTCGCGACCTTACTGAACTGCCTCGGAGGTCAACCCGAGGTCAGCTCTCCGTCCCACGCCGCCGCCGGCGTCGCGCAGCCCGGCAAGAAGACGCCGGTGCCTCCCTCTTTCAGCGCGGCGGCGAAGGGCGCCCCTGGCAGCGTCCCCTCGACGGCACAGCTCCTCCTCGCGGGCAAGAAGGGCGACAAAGCTGGCCACGGGGAGACCATAGCGAAGAAGAGCATGAGCATCTCCATGTCGAAGGCGGACACGCTCGAGATCGGCATCCACAGCGGCGGCGCGGAGGCGGAGCTGCTCTACCGGCCGTCCGCCGTCGACAGCAAATGCAACTCGCTGCCCCGGCTGCGCGTCCCGACCATCTTCGTGAACAACCTCCATAACGACCCGGGGGACGCCAAGGGCCGCGAGACCTACCACTACTCCCTCAAGAGAAACAAAGCGCCCTTCGCCGTCGAGACCGCGTTAGGGATCAGAGGCAATCCCCCCGGGTGCTGCTGCGCCCAAATCCCTCCTCCTGTGGGATTCGAGGAAAATCCCTCGGTCGCCCTCCTAAAGACGCGGAGCACCTGCAGAGCGTGCGTCACGGTGGCCCTGCAGAGAGAGGAGCGGCTGAGCGCGTACGGCATCCCGCGCCGCAGCCTCTCGGCGTCGACGGTGTCCTACCTGACGCCGGCCGGACTCAACACGCAGCTCGTGCAACCGACCACCATCGCCCCCCTCCCCCCCTGTGGCCACCGCGGCTGCTCCTCCTCCCTCAGCAGACACTCGGCGGACAAGGGCGGGGGCGTGTGTCCCTGCAAGGTATCCGCCGTGTCTGGCCACAGCAATTACACGGGCGGCCAGAGTTGTCAGTTGCGCGCCGGCTCGGAGAAGCAGGGCAGTGGGCGGGTATAGTATTCAGAAGTCGGTGGATGACGGATCAATATTTGGATCTACGATATATGTGCCTCT
>BOPN01001573.1:7500-52500 GCA_017312705.2 Penaeus japonicus
ACAAAACATTATCTGAATTTAGTGACGGAATCTTTGTTTTTAGGATATCATTTTAATTAAGGAATTCCAGAATATCTTTTATTTTTATTTTTTTTTAGGATATACAAAACATCATCTAAATTTACAGACTGGAATATTCTCTTAAGGTATCATCATACAAAATACGATTTAAATTTAGGGACTCTAGAATTTTTTTTTTTTTTTTTTTTTTTTTTTTTTTTTTTTTTTTTTTTTTTTTTTTTTTTTTTTTTTAGGGTATCAAACAAAACCCTATTTACATCTTAAGACTCCGGAGACCCACCGAGCCTCTTCTTTTGATATAAGTGTTGCTTAAAATATCATTTTTCTTTTGATTTACCTTATCATTATCAATATCAGTATAACTAAATATTTAGTTATTATCCCTATCTGTCACTATCATCACTATCGTATGATTATCAGATTATCAAATCGTAATCTATTACATAAATTCCTTCGGGAAGTGATTCACACACACACAAATATAATAACAAACGAAGAAACCACAAAAACAAAGAAATACGCACATACGGACATACAATTGATAAAAAAAATCAACAGAAAAACAAAGAAAACACGCACAAAGAAATTACACACAAACAAACAAACACACACATGTACATACGATCACCAAAAACAAACAAACAAACACACATACACCCCCCCCCCCCCAAACAAACACCTACACACAAAAACACATAATTTTTTGAAAAGAAAACAGTGATAATAACCGTTAGATTTCCGATAATTTTTGAATCCCAACGGACAAACACTTTGTCGAATGACGTCATGAAAATTGGTTGGTACCGATGGTTGGACTTTGTCTTGGTCGTTGGGTTGTAAACAAGGGGGGGAGTGAGGGAGGGGTAGGGGTAGAGGAGGTAAGGGGGGGGGGGTATTTTCCAGTGTGACTGCCGAGAGAAATATATATTTGTCATTTCTCTTGATATTATTTTTCTTTTTTATGATTTCTTATCCATCTCTCCCTTTCTTTATGTTTAGCTTCTCTATATCCTCCGCCAACTGTTTAATGTGATATATATTTTTGTTTTTACATTTTATCTTTATTCATCTCTTCATTTACTTCTTATTCTTCTCTTTCGTCCACATCTTCATATCTTTCTATTTCCTAATCTTCCTCATAGTCTTCGTTTTGTCTTTTATTTCGTCATTTTATTTCTCCTTTTTCTTCCTCCTCCTCATTTTCTTTTTCTCCTGTTTGCTCTCTTTCCTCATACGCCTTATATCTCTTCAATTCTCTCATCATCATCATCATCCTTTTCGTCCTCACTTCCTCTTTTTCTCCATTTTCATTCGCCCCTTTTCATCATCGTCTTTTTTTTTCTCTCTCTTTAACGAGAGATGTATACCTTCCCGTGTTAATATCGCGGTATATCATAGATTATATTTAGCCCATAAAGTGAGGTTGGGTTCAAAAGATTATCCATAAGAAGCGAAATATAAGTAAGATTGTTTATAGAATGTGAGAGGGCGCTGGGTTATATTCTAATTAGGTAGGATGCGAAGAGAGAACAATGATTAGGATAAAAATGATATGCAGATGATATGAAAAAGATAACGTAATTGGAAATTGCAAAGGTTAATCTTTAATGAAAGTGTTTTATCAACGCTTTATCGTTTCATGACTCATCTTTATGATGATGATTATTATCTTTATTATCCTTATTGTTCTCTATCTCTCTCTCTTTTCGCTCTCAAATTCGCTCTCTCACTCACTCTCTCTCTCTCTCTCTCTCTTTCTATATATATATATATATATATATATATATATATATATATATATATATATATATATATATATATATATATATATATAAATATTGTATTGTTCTACGGGGGACATTAGTATTGCATTAAAAAAATTCCAGTGTCGCTAAAAAGCATGCATCGCTCCCCGCTAACTATAAAACATTTTGAAATGCTCGTGTATGTTTATATGATGTACACGCTCGAGATTTATGTTGTATCAACATGTCTCGAAATTGTTTATTTCTTTATGCAGACACATAGACTGACACACATGTTTAGATGTATTAAATACACACAAACACACACACACACACACACACACACACACACACACATACACACACACACACATACACACACACACACACACACACACACACACATATATGTATATATATATATATATATATTTATATATATATATACATATATATATATATATATATATATATATATATTTATATATATATATACATATATATATATATATATATATATATATATACATACATATATATATATATATATATATATATATATATATATATATATATATACATATATATAAGGGAGGTGGGGGGAGAGAAAGGAAAGGAGAGAGAGTGAGGAAGAGAGGGGAGAGTTGGAGAAAAGATGTGTATATATAGAGAGAGGGAGAGAGACAGTGACAGAGAGGGCAGAAAAAGACAGAGAAATATGTATGTAGGTACACACACACACACACACACACACACACACACACACACACACACACACACACATATATATATATATATATATATATATATATATATATAT
This sequence comes from Penaeus japonicus, assembly GCA_017312705.2. Classification (NCBI taxonomy): domain Eukaryota; kingdom Metazoa; phylum Arthropoda; class Malacostraca; order Decapoda; family Penaeidae; genus Penaeus; species Penaeus japonicus. The sequence continues at coordinate 10,087 of BOPN01001573.1, forward strand.
ATATATATATATGTATGTATATATATATATATATATATATAAACACTCATGTGTGTGTGTGTGTGTGTTTATATGTATATATATATATATGTAAAGGTTGATAAATTTGACTTCTAGATTACTGGCCTGGGCCCTCCACCAGTACAACCTTTTGCGGATCACCTCTGCTTTTGCTCAGTTTAATAATTGGAATGAAGGAAAACCACACATACCTTACCAATTTATTGAATGGTTATACCGTAAAATAAATAATAATAATAATAATAGTATGAATAATAATAATGATGATAAATGAACAATCCTAGCTAATAAAATAATGATTAATCACTTATAATACTAAATATCTAGATGACCTTTCAAAGATTTATCCCTACAATTTAATATTTTGTGACCAGTTAATTTATAAATTCCTATTTTCACGACACAGTCACTGTTACATATTTAGTTCTCACTCTGGCCCTGCCCTCACACTGCTGGCCCTGCGCCTCACACTGCTGGCCCTGCGCCTCACACTGCTGGCCCTGCGCCTCACACTGCTGGCCCTGCGCCTCACACTGCTGGCCCTGCGCCTCACACTGCTGGCCCTGCGCCTCACACTGCTGGCCCTGCGCCTCACACTGCTGGCCCTGCGCCTCTCACTGCTGGCCCTGCGCCCTCACACTGCTGGCCCTGCGCCTCTCACTGCTGGCCCTGCGCCTCACACTGCTGGCCTCTCACCACGAGGTACAGTACCGTTCACACCATACCGGGAACCCTGTTTAATCATTAAATTCCTGATCTTAACATCTTTCTTTGTCTTTTCTTTTCTTTCTTTTATTCTATGATCAAGTAGTATTTTCTCACGACTTTGATGATCTTACCGAGGCTTTGTTAAGCGTAGTGTTGTTACCCCCTCGGGTGGGTACGTCTCGTTCGTGCAGCTGTTTTCGTGAGAATGAGAGTCACGTCACAGTAGCATTTGTTCGTGATTTATTTTCATTTTCTTTATTTTCAACAATTTTCTATATTCTTTTCTTTTATTGTGTTTCTTTTACCGTTTTGGTCACATTAGGGTTTTCCAATTTTCCATTTCTTTGGTTTTCCTTTTTTATTCACATTGTTATTGGTCACATTGTTATTCTGTTTTGTATGGTAACAAATATTCGTAACTAATAATGATAAAATACAAAACTCAAAATATAAAAAAACATACTCTTTCACTCCCTGGCAACATTACATACACATTTTATTTAATTCGAATGTACATTTCCTCACATACGTCATTGCTTCACGGGGCTTCACTCACTCTTCCGATTCGCACACTCATTCATTTCAGACAGTCGCTACGCTTACGCAGGTTAACAGTTCAACTGCCATTTGACCTTAGTTGCGACATTGTTATTGTTCATGCATTCCATACCCTTTCAATCGCCCCCTCTACTTCTTCGGCTCAGCTCCACTCTGAGCCAAATCAATTTTGACTTCTAGCACTTCATGTACACTCGTACAGCAATACACACTCATATCAAGGAACACATTTGGAAGGTTCTTACCTTCTCACCCAGCCTGATTTAACAGTATGGAAACTGGCGTTATAATAACCCTTTTCTTTGTTCTGCCTTCTCTCTTACCCAGCCCGATTTAACAGCATGGAACTGGCGTAAGATTTACCTGCTCCTACTTTTTTCTTCCTAGTCCATCTTTCCAACTTCTTTCTGTCTGGTTCATCATTCTCTTTATCCTTCTTTCCTGATATTTTTCTTATCAGCAAGACCTACCACTTCCTACTAGGTAACCCCTGGCGTCAGCCACTTGGACCTACCACTTCCAGAACTTATTTTTCGGCGTCAGTCTTACACTCATACTTCCACATGACTCCTGATGTATTCTTTCATTCTTTCAACTTTTCATTCTGTATCATTCTTCTTAACTTTTATCTTTAAATGACTAATTTAAACAATATTCGAAATTCCTCTAAATCCGGCTATAACAATCTCCTCCCCCCGACCCTGAACATCAAAAGTAAATGAAACAAGTAGAATAGTAGAAGAAAACTGGAAGAATTAGCTCAAGTAAGGTAGAGGTCGCCAGCCCCCATTCAGGATAGAACCCTGCTTTCACCTTCCCTATTTACAAACAGCGATGAGAGAAGTAAAGTAGGAGAAGAAAAAGGAGGAATTAGCTAGAGTAGGTAGAGGTCGCCAGCCTCACTCAGGATAGACCCTGCTCTCACCTTCCCTATTTATAAACAGCGATGAGAGAAGTAAAGTAGGAGAAGAAAAAGGAGGAATTAGCTAGAGTAGGTAGAGGTCGCCAGCCTCCCTCAGGATGAGACCCTGCTCTCGCCTTCCCGAGTTACCTAAACAGCGATGAGAGAAGTAAAGTAGGAGAAGAAAAAGGAGGAATTAGCTAGAGTAGGTAGAGGTCGCCAGCCTCACTCAGGATAGACCCTGCTCTCACCTTCCCTATTTATAAACAGCGATGAGAGAAGTAAAGTAGGAGAAGAAAAAGGAGGAATTAGCTAGAGTAGGTAGAGGTCGCCAGCCTCACTCAGGATAGACCCTGCTCTCACCTTCCCTATTTATAAACAGCGATGAGAGAAGTAAAGTAGGAGAAGAAAAAGGAGGAATTAGCTAGAGTAAGGTAAGTCGCCAGCCTCCTCAGGATAGACCCTGCTCTCACCTTCCCTGTTGCATAAACAGCGATGAGAGAAGTAAAGTAGGAGAAGAAAAAGGAGGAATTAGCTAGAGTAGGTAGAGGTCGCCAGCCTCACTCAGGATAGACCCTGCTCTCACCTTCCCTGTTATAAACAGCGATGAAGTAAAGTAGAGGAGAAGAAAAGGAGGAATTAGCTAGAGTAGGTAGAGGTCGCCAGCCTCACTCAGGATAGACCCTGCTCTCACCTTCCCTATTTATAAACAGCGATGAGAGAAGTAAAGTAGGAGAAGAAAAAGGAGGAATTAGCTAGAGTAGGTAGAGGTCGCCAGCCTCACTCAGGATAGACCCTGCTCTCACCTTCCCTATTTATAAACAGCGATGAGAGAAGTAAAGTAGGAGAAGAAAAAGGAGGAATTAGCTAGAGTAGGTAGAGGTCGCCAGCCTCACTCAGGATAGACCCTGCTCTCACCTTCCCTATTTATAAACAGCGATGAGAGAAGTAAAGTAGGAGAAGAAAAAGGAGGAATTAGCTAGAGTAGGTAGAGGTCGCCAGCCTCACTCAGGATAGACCCTGCTCTCACCTTCCCTATTTATAAACAGCGATGAGAGAAGTAAAGTAGGAGAAGAAAAAGGAGGAATTAGCTAGAGTAGGTAGAGGTCGCCAGCCTCACTCAGGATAGACCCTGCTCTCACCTTCATATTAGTTAATCATCATCATCATTCCCTTTTTGAATTCTTTCTACCACACGATTTCGTAATCGCCGTGGTGAATATTCTGCTATTTGCTCCTTTGCATTTGACACTCCTAATGGCTGCCATTTTGGTGCAGTTCTTAGATTACATCTATTTTCAATACGTTCATTTTTTTCATCTTGATCGACTGTTTTAATTTTGTATACTCCTGTTTTCGGGTCCAAAACTTCCACTATCAACCACCGTTGGGGATGCCACTCATCCTGCAATTTACTTCTTCCTATTTTTACATTGTTCCTTAGTAAAACTTCCTGGCCTACTGTCCAATTAATTTCCCTAGCTTTTACATCTCTCTGCTTCCTCGTCGTTTTCTTTGCCAATTCCCATATAGTCTTTTGTATCTCCCGTAATTCGTTTATCCAGTCATCTAAGGTTTCTTCTGAAGAATGATTTATAATAGGATCCTGAGGTATCTTAGGCTCTCTACCAAAGACAAGCTGAAAGGGTGAGAATCCTGTAGTTGAATGTGGTGTAGCATTGTAATGGGCAACCAGGGCAGATACGTGTTCTGGCCATTTTTTCTTTGCCTGTTCATCTAATACTACTAATAAGCCATGTAAAGTTCGATTAAATCTTTCGCAGCATCCATTTCCTTGTGGATGGTATGCTGTCGTTCTAATCTTTTCTACCCCATAACTATTGCATAATTGTTTGATTAATGAACTTAGAAAGTTTCTCCCTTGATCTGACAATAATCTATCTGGGGCTCCAAATTTATCAAATACTTGTTCCTTAAGAATCTTTGCTACTGTTGTTGCCTTTTGGTCTTTGGTTGGGAAAGCAAACGAATAACGACTGAATATATCTGTGACGGTGTACGTTCTGCATTCCCATTCTTTTTCCAAAACTGTAGAGTCAACAGCTATCATTTCCCAAGGTTTGCTCGTGTCTAACGTTCCCATAAGAGCCCGCGGCTTTGGCGTTTCGTCTTTGGCTGCAGTACGCGCCCTGCATCCAGCCACGTACTCTCCTACCGTCGTCGACATTCCTGGCCAATAACCTCGACTTTTAACTAGACTAAGAGTCCGGTTCCTCCCTTGATGACTGAACTTATCATGACATGCCTGCAACAATAGTCTTTGTAACTTTGGCGGTAATACCGGTTTAATATTCCATAAATTTATCCCAATGTTCGTTTTATGCCAAATAATTTCATCCTGTACAACTAAACTCTCTTTTACTCTATACAATTTGCGAAAATCTCCATCTTCTAACCAATCTTCTTTCTCCTTTTTCGACATTCCATTCATCAAGAGCTGGCAAATACCTTTAAAGCACTTCATCTCACCCTGTGCCTCCTTTAATTCCTTTTCCGTCCAAAGCTCTCCCACATTTGATTCTTTGGTTAGTGCCATTGCCGCATATTCTTCATCTGTGTCACTTTCCACCTCCTGCGTCAGCCTGCTTAGTTCATCAGCTACTGTGTTATTCCTGCCAGGCTTGTATTTTATGATAAAATTAAATTGCTGCAAATTGTTAACCCACTGACTTTCAACCGCGCCGAGTTTCGACGTCTCTAAGTGACTCAAAGGATTATTATCTGTGTATATTATAAACTCCTTTCCTACTAAGTAATCTTTAAATTTATCACAAACGGCCCATATCAGTGCTAATAATTCTAATTTTCTTGAACTATAATTTGACATGTTTCTTTCTGAATTTCTTAAACCAGGATGAATTCCTTCTCAAAATCAGGGCATTTTAAAACAGGGGCTGTAATTAACTTTGCTTTTAACTCATCAAATGCTTTCTGACATTTATCATCCAAATCCTTGACAATCGATTTACGCGATTCCCCAGACATCAAAACATGCAATGGAGCAGCTGTTTGTGCAAAGTGCTTAATAATTTTTTTTTATAAAATGAGCAGAATCCAATAAAAGCTCTTACGTCCCTCACAGTTTTCGGGAGGGGCCATGATTTGACTGCCTCGACTTTCTTTGGATCTGTAGTGATACCGTCTCCTGAAACCTGATACCCCAAATAAGATACTTTCGATGCAAATAAAGTACATTTTTTAGATTTCATCTTTAACCCATGCCTCCGCAATCTTTTAAACAATTCTTCTAATCTTTCAATATGTTCATCCACAGTCCTGCTAAATACAATTACGTCATCTAAATATACTAATAACGTAGCGAAAATCTTGTCTCCTAAAATCCTCTCCATGTAACGTTGGAATGTGCTTGGACTATTTGACAGTCCCATAGGCAATCTTTTAAACTCGTAATGCCCGAAAGGTGTGCTGAATGCGGTTTTGTGCTGATCTTTCGGGTGGACTTCTATTTGGTGATAACCAGCGGCCAAATCAAGTGTTGAAAAATACTTCGCCCCCGCCAGCGCTTCAACCGTCTCATTAATTCTCGGAAGTGGAAATGCGTCTCTAATGGTATGTTTATTTAATTGGCGGTAATCTATGCACAGCCTTAAAGTATTATCTCGCTTGCGAACCACAACTATTGCAGCAGAATAGGGACTCACACTAGGAGTGATCACACCTTGTTTGCATAGCTGTTCAATATGTTCTTTTACTTCAGGTACCTGATTCGGTGGTATTCTTCTATATGGTATTTTGATAGGTCGCTCTGTTGTCAATGGTATGGTATGCTGTACACCTGTAGCTGTTCCTATTGACCCGTTCTCACTAGCAAAAATATCACTATACTCCCTTAATAGTTTCATTACAGATTTCCTTTGGTTTCTAGTCAAATGTTCATCTATTTTCACTTCCGGTAATATCTCGTCTATATCTTCCACGTTACATTGCTTTACTTCTTTCAGTTCTATCTCCTCCGTTCTTGCAACTTTGCCTATCCGCCAGTTTCTCCTTAATTTGCACGTGTTATATGACAGATTCGCTACCAGCGCATATCCTTTCCCTTTCTTTACAGGTATTATAGCAGGTAGCGTCACTATACCCTCAGGAACCCATCCCTCATTAAGTCCTGTCAATGGCTCAATCAGCACTTCCTGACTCTTCACCTGCCTTAACTGCGGGATCCACACTGGCACTAGTCTCATACTTGAAGCTGGTATGACCGGTATTTGCCCCTTACCTGTTAGTGCAAACCCCCAATCATCCTTCAGTTGCAATTTACGGATTGCTCTTACATCATTTAAATATTCCTTCCACTCCTTCGGGTTAACACTTGCTTTACATAGATCATACATTACAGGCCATACCTCTGCTACTTTGGACAACACATCAATGCCTAACAAGCAACTATAACTCTCCCCCACATTATCGCAGACTAAGAACACTGCATCAGTCTTAGCCCCACAAATTTTAATTATAACTTTTACACACCCTCTACACGGCACTAACGTACCTCCTACGGACCTAATTCTAACTTCTATCGGTTGCAACTCTAACCCACATGATCTTAAATAGTATTCATAAACCTCTGAACTGATTAAAGACACTTCAGCTCCCGTATCACACAAACCAACATCATCTACCCCTTCGATATTCACAGTGACCCTTGGGGTGCTAGCACAAGCTCTCGTATTTCCCATCTCTATTTTTTCACTTGAATACCCCGATTCCTGCCCGCCGTTCGTGACGCATCCTCGCGCGACCCTACTATCAGGCCCCATGGGCTGGCGGTCCCTGCGCCCATTAGGCCTTGCTAGTTTTCCGCTAATCTATTAGTCATTCCTGGTTCCACATTACGCGTGTTTTGGTCACCTCGACCCTGTGAGTTCCTTCCGTAGTACTTATCTCTGAAACTTCCTTCTGGACACCACGCAATAATATGACCCTTTTTACCACATCTATAACATACTCTTTCTTTTCTTCCTCCCAGATCCTCTCTTTCAGCATCCCTGTCTTTGCCTTTTCCGTCTTCCTTTTGCCTTTGCGTAAAACATATCCACTCGTTTTCTTTCCCTGCTATCCACTCTATCCACTCATCCAATGAATCGTCCGGTCTTTGCTCCATCCGCCTTTTAAGCTTCAAACCCAAAGCCGGCTCTCTCATATTCCTCGCCACGCATTCCCCAATCATTCTTCGATCCATTTCATTTCCTTCTTGCTTGAGGCTTTCACTCATATCCAACATTACATCTAAAAATTCCCACACACTCTCATGCTTCCCTTGCTTTCTCACTGCCATTCGTTCATATAAATCCCAAACAGATGTTTTTCTCCCATACACTTTCACCAACGCTTCCATTATCTCATCTACATTGCGCCAGTCCCGCTTATAATTATGCAGTCTATCTGCTGCCGATCCTTCTATATGATTCATCGCAAATCTAATTTTATCCTTTTCATCTCCGACTAATTGTCCCAGTGCACGGTTTGCTTTCTTGATCCAGTTTTCAACATCCCCTTTCCCTGTATATACTTCTAATGATGGGTCTTTCCTAATGATAGAAGGAGAGTTCACTTGCCTCTGTTGCAAATTAGCCAAATCCTCTAAAATTTCTAAAGTTCTGTTCCACCTTAGTGTTTCCTCACTATGAGATTCTATTCTACTCGATTCAGCCATCGGCAATTCCCTTAACTCCCCATTCCTAATTCTCTGATGTGCACAGCTTCCATCCCGTTTATTCGATCGGAATTCCCGATATATCAAAAACAAAAAGTGAAGTAAAAGTAATCCCACAATTAACCCCAGTAAACCACAAATGTGCTCTCCTGTATCCATCCTTCAACACCAATTATTAAATGTGAGCAATTGAAAGGAAACGCTCTGCTACCAAATATAAAGGTTGATAAATTTGACTTCTAAGTTACTGGCCTGGGCCCTCCACCAGTACAACCTTTTGCGGATCACCTCTGCTTTTGCTCAACGTGCCATGGTCTTCGGTTTGTGACTTTAATACACTAGACTCCTGGCTGAAGGCTGTGAGGTCAGGAGCGGTTCGCTCTGGTCTGTCTGTCTGACCTCTCTGTCCTGATCTCTCTCTGTGTGATCCCCAGCATGTCCTTGGGCACAAATCTTTAGTCACTTTCTTCGCCAGTTTGTAAGCCACCAGCTGGCACCAGTTTGTAACCCACCAGTGCCACCAGTTTGTAACCCACCAGTGCCACCGGTGCCAACAGTTTGTAAGCCACCTACTGGCATTAGTTGTAACCCACCGGCTGGCACCAGTTTGTAAACCCCCTGCTGGCGCTAGTTGTAACCCACCTCTGAGAGCAGTTGTTACAACCACTCGATGCCCTGGTTGTAGGTCAGTGGATAAAAGACAGACGTTCACGTGCCATGGTCTTTATTGTGGACTCTAATACACTAGACCCTGGCCGAAGGCCAGAGGTCAGAGCGGTTCGCTCTGGTCTGTCTGTCTGACCTCTCTGTCCTGATCTCTCTCTGTGTGATCCTTACATGTCCTTAAGTACAAATCTTTAGTCACTTTCTTCGCCTCGGGGCTTCCGTTAACAAATACAGCTGCCTAGAAAAGCTTGTGTTCCGAGGCGGAAACGAACACAGGAAGCAGGATGTGTCAGGTCAAGACGCACTGCCATCGATATTGCATTGAATTAAGTAGTCATACATGATCAATGTCTTATGTCACATAATATCGATACCAGTGCCTTACACCCTGTGCTTCACACTGCTAGCCCTGCCCTCACACTGCTGGCCCTGCCCTCACACTGCTGGCCCTGTGCTTCACACTGCTGGCCCTGTGCTTCACACTGCTGGCCCTGCACCTCACACTGCTGGCCCTGCCCTCACACTGCTGGCCCTACACCTCACACTGCTGGCCCTGCACCTCACACTGCTGGGCCTGCCCTCACACTGCTGGCCCTGCGCCTCACACTTCTGGCCCTGCGCCTCACACTGCTGGCCCTGCGCCTCACACTGCTGGCCCTGCGCCTCACACTTCTGGCCCTGCGCCTCACACTGCTGGCCCTACACCTCACACTGCTGGGCCTGCCCTCACACTGCTGGCCCTGCACCTCACACTTCTGGCCCTGCGCCTCACACTGCTGGCCCTGTGCATCACACATCTGGCCCTGCGCCTCACACTGCTGGCCCTGCACCTCACACTACTGGGCCTGCCCTCACACTGCTGGCCCTGCGCCTGCACCAAGCTGGCCCTGCGTCTCACACTGCTGGCCCTGCGCCTTACACTGCTGGCCCTGCCCTCACACTGCTGGCCCTGCCCTCACACTGCTGGCCCTGCACCTCACACTGCTGGTCCTGTGCTTCACACATCTGGTCCTGCACCTCACACTGCTGGCCCTGCGCCTCACACTGCTGGCCCTGCCCTCACACTGCTGGCCCTGTCCTTCACACTGCTGGCCCTGTGCTTCACAGTGCTGGCTCTGTGCTTCACACTGCTGGCCCTGCGCCTCACACTGCTGGCCCTGTGCTTCACACTGCTGGCCCTGTCCTTCACACTGCTGGCCCTGTGCTTCACAGTGCTGGCTCTGTGTTTGCCACACTGCTGGCCCTGCGCTCACACTGCTGGCCCTGTGCTTCACACTGCTGGCCCTGCGCCTCACACTGCTGGCCCTGCCCTCACACTGCTGGCCCTGCCCTCACACTGCTGGCCCTGCGCCTCACACTGCTGGCCCTGCGCCTCACACTGCTGGCCCTGCAGTGTGAGGCTTTGTTAAGCGTAGTGTTGTTACCCCCTCGGGTGGGTACGTCTCGTTCGTAACGTATGGTAACAAATATTCGTAACTAGTAATAAGAGAAGACAAAAAACAAAAACAAAAAAAAAAAAAAAAAAAAAACTCTTTCAATCCCTGGCAACATTACATTTTATTTAATTCGATTGTACATTTCCTCACATACGTCATTGCTTCACGGGGCTTCACTCACTCTTCCGATTCGCACATTCATTCATTCCAGACAGTCGCTACGCTCACGCAGGTTAACAGTTCAACTGGCATTTGACCTTAGTTGCGACATTGTTATTGTTCATGCATTCCTATACTCCTTTCAATCGCCCTCTCCTACTGCTCACCACTCTGAGCCAAACTTTCAATTTCTGGACTTCTAGCACTTCATGTACACTCGTACAGCAAGGAACACATTTGGAAGGTTCTTACATCCTACCTTCTTACCCAGCCTGATTTAACAGTATGGAAACTGGCATAAGAATTTCATTTCTTTTTCCATCATCTCTCGCTTAACCCAGCCTGATTTAACAGTATGGAAACTGGCGTTATAATAACCCTTTTCTTTGTTCTGCCTTCTCTCTTACCCAGCCCGATTTAACAGCATGGAACTGGCGTAAGATTTACCTGCTCCTACTTTTTTCTTCCTAGTCCATCTTTCCAACTTCTTTCTGTCTGGTTCATCATTCTCTTTATCCTTCTTTCCTGATATTTTTCTTATCAGCAAGACCTACCACTTCCTACTAGGTAACCCCTGGCGTCAGCCACTTGGACCTACCACTTCCAGAACTTATTTTTCGGCGTCAGTCTTACACTCATACTTCCACATGACTCCTGATGTATTTTCATTCTTTCAACTTTTCATTCTTTATCATTCTTCCTAACTTTTATCTTTAAATAACTAATTTAAACAATATTCGAAATTCCTCTAAATCCGGCTATAACTATCTCCTCCCCCCGACCCTGAACATCAAAAGTAAATGAAACAAGTAGAATAGTAGAAGAAAACTGGAAGAATTAGCTCAAGTAAGGTAGAGGTCGCCAGCCCCCGTTCAGGATAGAACCCTGCTTTCACCTTCCCTTAACCACATTAATAGTAAGGAAAGAAGTAGAACAGTAGAAGAGAAAAGGGGAAGTTAGCTCAAGTAAGGTAGAGATCGCCAACCCCCGTTCAGGATAGGACCCTGCTTTCATCTTCCCTTAATTAATAATCATCATCATTCCCTTTATGAATTCTTTCTACCACACGATTTCGTAATCGCCGTGGTGAATATTCTGCTATTTGCTCCTTTGCAGTTGACACTCCTAATGGCTGCCTTTTTGGTGCAGTTCTTAGATTACATCTGTTTTCAATACGTTCATCTTTTTCATCCTGATCGACTGTTTTAATTTTGTATACTCCTGTTTTCGGGTCCAAAACTTCCACTATTAACCACCGTTGTGGATACCACTCGTCCTGCAATTTACTTCCTATTTTTACATTGTTCCTTAGTAAAACTTCCTGGCCTACTGTCCAATCAATTTCCCTAGCTTTTAGATCTCTCTGCTTCCTCGTCATCTCTTTCTGTTTGCTTTCCGTTTTCTTTGCCAATTCCCATATAGTCTTTTGTATCTCCCGTAATTCGTTTATCCAGTCATCTAAGGTTTCTTCTGATAAATGATTTATAATAGGATCCTGAGGTATCTTAGGCTCTCTACCAAAGACAAGCTGAAAGGGTGAGAATCCTGTAGTTGAATGTGGTGTAGCATTGTAATGGGCAACCAGGGCAGATACGTGTTCTGGCCATTTTTTCTTTGCCTGTTCATCTAATACTACTAATAAGCCATGTAAAGTTCGATTAAATCTTTCGCAGCATCCATTTCCTTGTGGATGGTATGCTGTCGTTCTAATCTTTTCTACCCCATAACTATTGCATAATTGTTTGATTAATGAACTTAGAAAGTTTCTCCCTTGATCTGACAATAATCTATTTGGGGCTCCAAATTTATCAAATGCTTGTTCCTTAAGAACCTTTGCTACTGTTGTTGCCTTTTGGTCTTTGGTTGGGAAAGCAAACGCATAACGACTGAATATATCTGTAACGATTAATACGTTTTCCATTCCCATTCTTTTTTCTAAAACTGTGAAGTCAACAGCTATCATTTCCCAAGGTTTGCTCGTGTCTAACGTTCCCATAAGAGCCCGCGGCTTTGGCGTTTCGTCTTTGGCTACAGTACACCTTTCACATCCAGCCACGTACTCTCCTACCGTCGTCGACATTCCTGGCCAATAACCTCGACTTTTAACTAGACTAAGAGTCCAGTTCCTCCCTTGATGACTGAACTTATCATGACATGCCTGCAACAATAGTCTTTGTAACTTTGGCGGTAATACCGGTTTAATATTCCATAAATTTATCCCAATGTTCGTTTTATGCCAAATAATTTCATCTTGTACAACTAAACTCTCTTTTGCTCTATACAATTTGCGAAAATCTCCATCTTCTAACCAATCTTCTTTTTCCTTTTTTGACATTCCATTCATCAAGAGCTGGTAAATACCTTTAAAGCACTTAATCTCACCCTGTGCCTCCTTTAATTCCTTTTCCGTCCAAAGATCTCCCACATTTGATTCTTTGGATAGTTATTATTATTATTATTATTTATAAGATTTAGGCTCTAAGCCAAGCACTGGGGCATCAAGGGCCATTCAGCGCTTTAACATCAGAACTGGGAGTATATGATCTAGGAGATTATACATATGCATTTATATATATATATACATTTTTATATGCGTATATATTACATACATACGTGCTTATATCCATACATAAGTTTATATACATGTACATATGTATTTTACATAGACTAGTATTAAAAGTGATATTTTAAATGGTCCCTTCAAAGGGGGAAAGATAAATTAATAACATTGTTCAAAGTTTGTAATAAACCATGAGTTTTAAAAATTTCCATCAGGTTTTCAGTGTATCACACAGGTCCCCCCCAAGCAATTTGCTTAGCAGGTTTACCGTGAAGGGAACATTCCCTTCTTTGCTGGTTAAAATTAGGGCGTTCACTTAAAAGGTGTTTCACATTTAAGCTCATATGACAAGTATTGCAGAGCGGGGCCTGTCTCCCTTCTTCACTTTTCATTAGGTAATTGTGTGTTGCATGTGTATGGCCAATACGCATTCTTGTTAGACTTATGCTCTCTCTTCTACTAGTGGGATTGCAAGTCATCCACCTATCCACAGTAGGGTGTATGGCTTTCAGTTTAGCATTTGTGGTGAGATTTGACCATATAAGCTGCCACTTATTTTTTAAGTAAAAATGGATAAGATTTTAAAAATCTGTGTAGGGAATCCTGATTTGTGATGGGTTGAGCAAATTTAAGGCTTCCTTAGCTGCTTTATCTGCTTTTTCATTTCCTGTCACCCCAATGTGGGCGGGAACCCAACAAAATTTGACATTTACTCTCTTTCTAGAGTGTAGTAATACTAACTATTCTTGTATCTCTTTTACTAAATGGTGGGAGGGCATAGATTGTTTAATAGAAAGTAGAACACTATTAGAATCAGTAAAGATGGTATAAAAGGAATCTTCTTCACTATTAAAAATGGTCGGAGTGCAAGAATCACTGCATATAGCTCTGCAGTAAATATAGAACAAGAGGGTGAAAGCTTCTTTTTTATGACTATCTTCCAACACTGCTGCACATCCGACTCCAGCAGCCAATTTTGAACCATTGGTAAAGGCATGTTTTCCATGATGTTCAGCTGCATGCTTTAAAAATTCTCTCGTTATAGCCTCACTAGGTAATGAGTTCTTTCCTCCTGTTGTAGTGCATGTTTTAACAGGTGGGTTACACCAAGGGGGAGACTTTGGATATTTTATTTCTGCAATTTGGATTGCTGTTATACCCAATTTAGTACAGTCTTCTCTAAGACGTGCCTCCAAGGGTTTTGGTATCCTTGATTTGTTTGGGGCTCGATCTATAGGAGCTTTGATGTATTTATAATTTGGGTTATCTTTTGAAGTGAGGGACCTTGCTAGGAACTTTAAACTTAGTTCCTCCCTGCGGATGGAGAGAGGAGCCATGCCAGCATCAACGTATAAACTGTCAACAGGAGATGTTCTGTATGCTCCAGTACATATGCGTAGTCTCATATTGTGGACTATATCAAGTTTCTCTAGTAGGGTCTTGCAAGCCGATCCATAGATTTGACATGCATAGTCCAGCTTGCTCAGGCATATAGATGTATAGATTCTCAACAAGGTGTTTCTGTCTGCTCCCCAATCAAAATGTGACAATACTTTTAAAATGTTTAATGATTTTTTAACTTTATCGGATAGGTCATTTATGTGGGGACCAAAAGTTAGTTTATTGTCAAATATGACTCCAAGGAATTTGATTTCATCCTCATGGGGGCAAGATGTCATCGTTTAGAAAAGATTTGGTAATGTTTCCCTTTTTCTAGTACGTGTGAAACGAATTGTTTTTGTCTTCTGGGGGGAGAACTTGAATCCCCTAGATCTTGCCCAAGTAAAAGCAGCGTTAATAGCTCTTTGAATTTTATGGCATGCTTCTAGTGCAATCGATCCACTACAATATATGGCAAAGTCATCTACAAATAGTGTTGCCTGTATGCCTGGTGGAATATGACAAATCAAGCTGTTTATAGCAACTGCAAATAGTGTGACACTTAGGACGCTGCCTTGAGGGACACCTTCTTCTTGTAAGCAGGGGAAGAGAGTTCTGAGTACTTCACTTTGATAAAACGTTGATAAAATTTTGATAATATAAAACATGTGTCCTACTATATCCCATGAGGCAAACTGTTTCTAATTCCCACCTCTCCACGTAGTGTCATATGCCTTCTCAAGATCAAAGAAAACACCTACCACCTGGTTTTGGTTGGCAAAGGCATTTGATATTTCATAACATTAACATTGGGTCTAGAGTACTTCTGTTCTTTCTGAAACCAAACTGCTTATTTGATAGAAGTTTTTTTGATTCAAGATACCATATAGGTCTGTTGTTGATCATCTTCTCAAATATTTTACATATGCAACTCGTCAAGGCAATAGGTCTATAGCTTGATGGTATTTCAGGATCATTTCCAGGCTTGTGAATAGGAATTATAATTGAGGTATGCCATGAATCGGGTGCAGTATGGGGTACCCACATTCTATTTAGAGTTTCTAATAGAATTTTTTTTTTTATTATCTAATGAAAGGTGTAATATCATTTCATATCTAATGCCGTCTTCACCAGGAGCAGTTGGAGAAGATCTGGATAGAGCAGTTTGCATTTCGTCCATATTAAAAAGAAGATTAAAAACTTCTGTGTTATTTGAAGCAGGTGAGACCACGGTGGTTGATGCTCTGATATGTTGGAAGGTAGGGGGGTAATTTTTTGGTGTTTGTAACATTAGCAAAGAGCTTTGCAAGCAATTCGGCTACATTTTTGGGGTTATATATATATCTATTGTCTTCCTTTAATATTGGTATAGGTCTTGCAGTGAGTTTACCTTGGAGTTTCCTGATCTTGTCCCAGATTTCTTTTGAAGGAGTTTGTGTGTTAATTTTTTATGTATATTTTCTCCATGATTCCCTTTTTGCTTTTTTAAAGGTTCTTTTCTGCTTTGCAGAGGCTCTAAGGTAAGCTATTTTATCAGCTTCATAGTGGTTATTCAAATACTTTCTGAAGCATGTTCTAGTCACTTTTCTTGCAGTTGCACATTCTTTATTCCACCAAGGGACAACTGGTCTATGTGGCAATTCAGAGGTTTTTGGTATGTATTTTGTGGCATTGTCTTTTATGCTATTTAAGATGTGTTCGTATACTTGTATTGGATTTTTAAAAATAATTTTCTCCTCTCTTAAAACATGTGAACTTTTTGTAGGATGCCCAATCTGCTTCAGTTATCTTCCATTTTGGTTGGTATGGAGAGGGAATGTTGTGTACATACTTTAGCATTATAGGCCAATGGTCGCTGCCATGAAGATATTTACTGACTGACCACTGGTAGTCTAGGCATAGATGAGGAACAAATAGATAAATCAATGGCTGATGCTGTGTTATGATATACATCATATCTTGTTTTAGATCCGTCATTCATTAGTACTACATCGTTATTGTCGAGAAATTCTTGAATAAGGTTTCCCCATCGATCATAGATATTTTCCCATAGATGTTTTGCATTAAAATGACCCATTAAAATATAAGGTACTGGGAGCTGGTTTATCAAACCTTGAAGATCAGAAAGGATAAGATGTCTTGGGTTTCCAGATGAGTCTAAAAGGAAATCTTCTAATGAGGGGTCAAGATATAAGGAGCATAAGGTAACTTTTTTACCAATGTGTATTTTAATAGCACTTGCTTGTAATGGAGTATTAAGTATAATGGTTTCATATTTTAGTGATTTATGGATTATAAAACCAGTGCCACCCTGAGCTCTTGCTGTTTGCAGAGGAGGGGATCTGTAAAAATCATAATTTAGTCCAGGGTTAAAGGGTTTGTCCCCTATCTTGTTTCTGAGACAGATAATCTTTTTTGCATCCGAGTCCCTAAAAATGTTTTAATTTGCCCAATACTTTGATCTTAATCCTATACAGTCTGTTCGGGACATACTTTTGATTCCTTAGATTTTTTGGGATCAGTTCCTTTGCGTGGTTTGTCAGATGAAGTTTGGTTTGGTTTAGGATTTGAGGATGTACTTGGGCCTGTCTCAGAGTGGATGCAGTAGACAAGTTTGGTCTGGAACTGGAGTGTTTCCCCAGATTACTTTTATGTCTTTTTTTTCTTTTGTTTGTTATTTTCTTTTGTGTGCCGAGTGGGGGTACCGGCTTTGTTTTTTTCATTCAATTTCTTACTTTGTGGATAAATTTTTGGAATAGGTTTGTTTCTATTGGGGGGAGGTGAGAGAAATACAGGTCTTCCTCTTTTGGCACTTGGTATTTCAGTTTCCATCAGATCGGGTAGAGATTCTGTCTGAGAAGTCATCGCAGTGCAGGATGATATTTTGATTTCTGATGACGGGTCTGATGTCCTACTGGTAGGGAGAGAGCTCCCACTAGGGGGATAAGGGTGGGGGGATTCCTGAAGAGGGAGAGGGGGAGGAGATATCCAAGGGAGGTGGGGTATTTATAGGAGCTCCCGAGGGTTGGGGAGCATTTACTCGAAGAGTAGTGCTCCATCCTTTGGTGATTTTGATTGTGGTAGAATAGTTGTAATTTTGGCCAATAGCTTTTGCATATGTCTTTAATTTTCTTATACATTTTTGGCAAAGTCTACTGTGATGTGTTCACAGGCTGCTTTGTTCAGTGCGGCTTCTTCTATTTTGTATTCTTGGCAATTTTTGTCAAGGGGACTGTGTGTGTTACCAATAATTTACACTTGCGGGTTAGTGCAATCTTCATATTTATGTTCATCAGATAGGCATCTGCTACATATTTTCTTTTCTTTGCAGAATGTGGATGGGTGTCCGTATTTGTAGTAGTTATAACACTGCATAGGTTTGGGTTTTAGGGGTCTAACTGACAGCCTCTCATGTTCAATATTCATGTTGTACGGTACTTCAGGATCAACAAATGTTAAGATAATTATATTATTTTTAGCTTTCTTTACATTCCAAACTTTATTTTAAACATGTCTAGAATTTCATTTTCTGGGAAATCATATATATTTCTATGAAAGAATACACCTTTTCCATAGCTAAAGCTTCCAGGTGATTTCCTTCAGGATATCATCATTTTCAAGGTCCATTGTCTTCAACATTAATGATTGTGTTTGGGATTTGAATATGAATCAGAACTTATTAATGCCAAATCTAGTAATGTCACCTCTAGGAATATTTCCAATTTTCTGAGGTGTCTGGCAATCAGAATAGTGTTGCATCGTTCAGATTTTGATGTCACCACAAACCATGTTGGAGGGAGGGGGTCCTCCAGTACTTTGTTTTATGTTGGTGTTCAGTTGTAGGAGCATACTGAGCTGGCTTATATACTATATCAAGGTTTTTAGGGATGCTAGCGTCAGTGTTCCTTGAACGGTCTGCCCTAGGATATGTGCTTCTTCTATGAGGGCATTTTCACATTTGTCAAAGCATGTATTTTCCCATATCTACCAAGGGATGTGTTAATGATGTCAAAGTTGGCTTCATTTGGGATATTGGTCACATGGAGGATGGCGTAGCCTTTATTCTTTGCAGTGTTCGAATCTTGTCCAGGTTTATCTGGAGGATCTGGAGGATCTGGAGGTGGATAAACTGGTGCAGGATCATTTCTTGCAATGTTACATCCGTATGTTGTGGCCATATTTAAAGGTGAAACGTTAGTAATGCATAGAAAGGAGATACTGTGGTCTCCCAATGCCTTGGGAGGTAAAGGATATAGATCCCCACAGGACCAGAAAGTCTAGAATATGGTCATTTATATATACAGAACCTCGAAATTGAGCTAGGATGGACCTTGTCAACCCGGAAATTTGTCCTCTGTAGTTTTGTCCCATGTAGAATGGGGCCGGCGTGGTCGTCCTATATGTATACTAGAAGGGGAGAAGAGAAGTCAGCAGCCTGGTGTCTCCCTTACTACATGCATTCCACAGACGGCGAGTTTTTGGCCCTCACAGAGAGTAGGGACCTCATGGTTTACATCTCCACTTGACTGTTCAAGCAAGTTGCTCGGAAGGCATTTGGGAGTTAGAACCTTCTTGATGAGTAGAAGGGAAATCCGGAAGATTAGGGCTGGGAGTGTAATGTGAAGAGAAGGGATAATTGAATTCACAAAGAGGTAGGGTGGAGTATCAGTTATCATTTACCTTTCCCAGAGATCTTCAGCGTCTTGGTATAAGAGTGGTCGGAGTCATATTCAGGAAAGCTATGGTCGTCAATTAGTAATCCCTTACTGTGGACTTGCTGTGGTAAGATAGCAATGATTTTATATCCTCATCTTCAGCTATGAATGCAGAGGTTGCTACTCCTCACTCAGGTTATATCTGTCATCACAAGAAATTTAATTTCGGAGTATCCATCTCCTAGCCTTTCCCAACCAAGGATAACCCACAAGGCAGTGGGGCAGGGATTGGTAGCATGCCAGGGCGTGTCCACTCGCCGGTGGGCCATAGCATGCTACCTAGGGGCTCCTTACTGCTCCCTGTCGAGATATCCCGCTCAAAACTCGGTCGCTGGACGTAACTTCAGCGTGGCAGGGGGACCTCTTGCAGGTAATACGCTAGCTTTTAGGAGGCAGAGGCTAGGGTCTTAAAACTAATGTCTTAAAACTATGTTGCGCATGCACTCCCTCACCCCCCTTCTTTGGATAGTGCCATTGCCGCATATTCTTCATCTGTGCCACTTTCCACCTCCTGCGTCAGCCTGCTTAGTTCATTAGCTACTGTGTTATTCCTGCCAGGCTTGTATTTTATAATAAAATTAAATTGCTGCAAATTGTTAACCCGCTGACTTTCAACCGCGCCGAGCTTCGTCGTCTCTAAATTACTCAAAGGATTATTATCTGTGTATATTATAAACTCCTTTCCTACTAAGTAATCTTTAAATTTATCACAAACGGCCCATTTCAGTGCTAATAATTCTAATTTTCTTGAACTATAATTTGACATGTTTCTTTCTGAATTTCTTAAACCTCTGCTGGTATAACAAACAGGATGAATCTTTCCCTCATGCTTCAGTGACAACACCGCTCCTACAGCCATATTCTAAGTCCCTATGCGCGCCGTGTACATGACATGAACATGCCGCGATTCTTATTCTAGAAGCGCGGGTTCGCGGCAAAAGCGTGGCAAATTCGTGGCAAATGCGTGGAAAGTATTGGAACAATCGTGGAAACTCCGTGGCAAGGGGGTAGGCGTGTCACGATAGTTACACGAGTCAAAAAAATCATATTTTTACTGTACTTTTTCTTACCAAAACTTCATATGAGCATACTACGTTTGAAAAGTAATACCTATATTGGTTATATTAGGCATCATTGTCCTAGACACGGATTACAAACTCTTTTAGGAAAACATGGATTCTCTGCTGATTTTGAGTTTGTTTACCTTTTAGCGGACTTTTCGAAGGAGAGTGAAGTTAAATGAATGGTAAAAGTAGTCAGGGACGTAAAATTAAAGCATATAATTATATGAAATATGTATACATTAAATCTATATGCATGATATATTAAAAATGCGCATATATGTACAGTATATACAAAGATAAAATAAGGAAGATCTGTTCATAAACACACGGTCCCTCACATCCCGTTTGTTTTGATCGAGCGTAGAGTGAATTACCAACAGCGCGTTCGTGAAATGGTTGTCAATTCTTTAACTAGGAACAAGTACAACGACTGATTCATACCAAAATTGAATTATCTTATGTTAGTGCTACCTATGATTGTAGTTTCTCTTATGAATTTGTCGTGTGGACAGTGCCATTCATTCGAAACATGTTAATAAGTGGGTTAACTTTGGAACGGTTGGTAAACCTGAAGCAGTTGACGCAAACGTGCCGCGCTTTTGCGTCCTAGAATACCGCATTCGTTACATGAACACGACATGGACATAACATGAACATGACATGGCCACGACACGCAGAAAACGTTATAGAATACGGCTGCTAATCCCTTAAAACTGGCGTCCGTTTCCAGGATGAATTCCTTCACAAAATCAGGGCATTTTAAAAAAGGGTTTGTAATTAACTTAACTTGCTTTCTGACATTTCTCATCCCATTCCCTGACAATTGATTTACGTGAGTCCCCAGACATCAAAACATGAAATGGAGCATCTGTTAGTGCAAAGTGCTTCATAAATTTTCTATAAAATGAGCAGAATCCAATAAAAGCTCTTACGTCCCTCACAGTTTTCGGGAGGGGCCATGATTTGACTGCCTCGACTTTCTTTGGATCTGTAGTGATACCGTCTTCTGAAACCTGATACCCCAAATAAGATGCTTTCGATGCAAATAAAGTACATTTTTTAGATTTCAGCTTTAACCCATGCCTCCGCAATCTTTTAAACAATTCTTCTAACCTTTCAATATGTTCATCCACAGTCCTGCTAAATACAATTACGTCATCTAAATATACTAATAACGTAGCGAAAATCTTGTCTCCTAAAATCCTCTCCATGTAACGTTGGAACGTGCTTGGACTATTTGACAGTCCCATAGGCAATCTTTTAAACTCGTAATGCCCGAACGGTGTGCTGAATGCGGTTTTGTGCTGATCTTTCGGGTGGACTTCTGTTTGGTGATAACCAGCGGCCAAATCAAGTGTTGAAAAATACTTAGCACCCGCCAGCGCTTCAACCGTCTCATTACTTTTCGGAAATGGAAATGCGTCTCTAATGGTATGTTTATTTAATTGGCGGTAATCTATGCACAGCCTTAAAGTATTATCTCGCTTGCGAACCACAACTATTGCAGCAGAATAGGGACTCACACTAGGAGTGATCACACCTTGTTTGCATAGCTGTTCAATATGTTCTTTTACTTCTGGTACCTGATTCGGTGGTATTCTTCTATACGGTATTTTGATAGGTCGCTCTGTTGTCAGTGGTATGGTATGTTGTACACCTGTAGCTGTTCCTATTGACCCGTTCTCACGAACAAAAATATCACTATACTCCCTTAATAGTTTCATTACAGATTTCATTACAGTGGTATTATAGCAGGTAGCGTCACTATACCCTCAGGAACCCATTCCTCATTAAGTCCTGTCAATGGCTCAATCAGCACTTCCTGACTCTTCACCTGTCTTAACTGCGGGATCCACACTGGCACTCGTCTCATACTTGAAGCTGGTATGACCGGTATTTGCCCCTTACCTGTTAATGCAAACCCCCAATCATCCTTCAGTTGCAATTTACGGATTGCTCTTACATCATTTGAATATTCATTCCACTCCTTCGTGTTAACACTTGCTTTACATAGATTATACATTACAGGCCATATCTCTGCTACACATCAATGCCTAACAAGCAACTATAACTATCCTCCACCTTATCGCAGACCAAGAACACGGCATCAGCCTTAACCCCACAAACTTCAATTATAACTTTTACACACCCTCTACACGGCACAAACGTACCTCCTACGGACCTAATCCTAACTTCTAACTTCTAACCCACGTGATCTTAAATAGTATTCATAAACCTCTGAACTGATTAAAGACACTTCAGCTCCCGTATCACACAAACCAACAACATCTACCCTTCGATATTTACAGTGATCCTTGGGGTGCTAGCATAAGCTCTCGTATTTCCCATCTCTATTTTTTCACTTGAATGCCCCGATTCCTGCCCGCCGTTCGTGACGCATCCTCGCGCGACCCTACTATCAGGCCCCATGGGCTGGCGGTCCCTGCGCCCATTAGGCCTTGCTAGTTTTCCGCTAATTTATTGGTCATTCCTGGTTCCACATTACGCGTGTTTTGGTCACCTCGACCCTGCGAGGTGACCGTAGTACTTATCTCTGAAACTTCCTTCTGGACACCACGCAATAATATGGCCCTTTTTACCACATCAATAACATGCTCTTTGTGAGGGGTGCTCACAAAGGGTATTTTGGAAGCCAAAGTCTGGTATTCTTGACTCCTTTATTCGGTGAATATCGGCACGGTTGAAATAGAAATAATTACAGGTCTCGATGGCTTCTGTTCTCTGTTTGGTGCGCGCCTCGCGGACGGGGCGGGCTCGGAGCGCCGGCTTGGCGCTCGCGGCGCCTCGCCGAGGCGAAGCCAGGTGTGTCTGCAAGCGAGGTTAGGTAGCGAGAGAGGTATGACCTTAGGTCAGCTCGTTTTATCTTGACCTAGGTAGACGCCATAAAGGGTTGCTTCTTCGTCTTTATAGCATCATGACCACGTGGTAATCTTATGTCTCCACGTGGCTTCAACGTGGTCTCACACTCTTTCTTTTCTTCCTCCCAGATCCTCTCTTTCAGCATCCCCGTCTTTGCCTTTCCCGTCTTCCTTTTGCCTTTGCGTAAAACATATCCACTCGTTTTCTTTCCCTGCTATCCACTCTATCCACTCATCCAATGAATCATCTGGCCTTTTAAGCTTCAAACCCAAAGAAGGCTCTCTCATATTCCTCGCCACGCATTCCCCAATCATTCTTCGATCCATTTCATTTCCTTCTTGCTTAAGGCTTTCACTCATATCCAACATTACATCTAAAAATTCCCACACACTCTCGTGCTTCCCTTGCTTTCTCACTGCCATTCGTTCATATAAATCCCAAACAGATGTTTTTCTCCCATACACTTTCACCAACGCTTCCATTATCTCATCTACATTGCGCCAGTCCCGCTTATAATTATGCAGTCTATCTGCTGCCGATCCTTCTATATGATTCATCGCAAATCTAATTTTATCCTTTTCATCTCCGACTAATTGTCCCAGTGCGCGGTTTGCTTTCTTGATCCAGTTTTCAACATCCCCTTTCCCTGTATATACTTCTAATGATGGGTCTTTCCTAATGATAGAAGGAGAGTTCACTTGCCTCTGTTGCAAATTAGCCAAATCCTCTAAAATTTCTAAAGTTCTGTTCCACCTAAGTGTTTCCTCACTATGAGATTCTATTCTACTCGATTCAGCCATCGGCAATTCCCTTAACTCCCCATTCCTAATTCTCTGATGTGCACAGCTTCCATCCCGTTTATTCGATCGGAATTCCCGATATATCAAAAACAAAAAGTGAAGTAAAAGTAATCCCACAATTAACCCCAGTAAACCACAAATGTGCTCTCCTGTATCCATCCTTCAACACCAATTATTAAATGTGAGCAATTGAAAGGAAACGCTCTGCTACCAAATGTAAAGGTTGATAAATTTGACTTCTAAGTTACTGGCCTGGGCCCTCCACCAGTACAACCTTTTGCGGATCACCTCTGCTTTTGCTCAGTTTAATAACTGGAATGAAGGAAAAACACATATACCTTACCAATTTATTGAATTGTCATACTGTAATATAAATAATAATGATAATAATAATAGTAGTAAGAATGATAATGATGGTAATAAATAAATAATCCTAGCTGATGAAATATTACTACTCACTTATAATGATAATAATTTAGATGAAATTGCAAATATTTACCCCTACAATTTAGTATATTGTGACCAGTTCATTTATAATTTCCAATTTTCATGACACTGTCAGCTGCTCACGTAATTAGTTCTCACTCTGGCCTGCGCCGCACACTGCTGGCCCTGCACCTCACACTGCTGGCCCTGCGCCTCACACTGCTGGCCCTGCGCCTCACACTGCTGGCCCTGTGCATCACACTGCTGGCCCTGCGCCTCACACTGCTGGCCCTGTGCTTCACACTGCTGGCCCTGCGCCTCACACTGCTCGCCTCACACTGCTGGCCCTGCGCCTCACACTGCTCGCCTCACACTGCTGGCCCTGCGCCTCACACTGCTCGCCTCACACTGCTGGCCCTGCGCCTCACACTGCTCGCCTCACACTGCTGGCCCTGCGCCTCACACTGCTCGCCTCACACTGCTGGCCCTGCGCCTCACACTGCTGGCCATGCGCCTCACACTGTTGGCCCTGCGCCTCACACTGCTGGCCCTGCGCCTCACACTGCTGGCCCTGCGCCTCACACTGCTGGCCCTGCGCCTCACACTGCTGGCCCTGCGCCTCACACTGCTGGCCCTGCGCCTCACACTGCTGGCCCTGCGCCTCACACTGCTGGCCCTGCGCCTCACACTGCTGGCCCTGCGCCTCACACTGCTGGCCTCTCACCACGAGGTACAGTACCGTTCACACCATACCGGGAACCCTGTTTAATCATTAAATTCCTGATCTTAACATCTTTCTTTGTCTTTTCTTTTCTTTCTTTTATTCTATGATCAAGTAGTATTTTCTCACGACTTTGATGATCTTACCGAGGCTTTGTTAAGCGTAGTGTTGTTACCCCCTCGGGTGGGTACGTCTCGTTCGTGCAGCTGTTTTCGTGAGAATGAGAGTCACGTCACAGTAGCATTTGTTCGTGATTTATTTTCATTTTCTTTATTTTCAACAATTTTCTATATTCTTTTCTTTTATTGTGTTTCTTTTACCGTTTTGGTCACATTAGGGTTTTCCAATTTTCCATTTCTTTGGTTTTCCTTTTTTAGTCACATTGTTATTGGTCACATTGTTATTCTGTTTTGTATGGTAACAAATATTCGTAACTAATAATGATAAAATACAAAACTCAAAATATAAAAAAACATACTCTTTCACTCCCTGGCAACATTACATACACATTTTATTTAATTCGAATGTACATTTCCTCACATACGTCATTGCTTCACGGGGCTTCACTCACTCTTCCGATTCGCACACTCATTCATTTCAGACAGTCGCTACGCTTACGCAGGTTAACAGTTCAACTGCCATTTGACCTTAGTTGCGACATTGTTATTGTTCATGCATTCCATACCCTTTCATATATATATATATGTATATGTATATGTATATAATGTACATATATATATATATATATAAATTAAGCGGTATTGCAATCATAGTGCTGCAACCCATTGAATAAACATCTTGCCAAGTCGTATTTATCACAGCTGTTGTGACTATTCTATCCAGTTGCAAAATCCTCAGACTGGAACAATAACACGCATAACTTTTGGCGTTCTCTCTCGTTGTAAAATGGTTACTCATACTAACTTTCTCAAAAAAAAAAAAAAAAAAAAAAAAAAAAAAAAAAAAATCCCGTTTGTGCAAAGCCAGACTGAGGCGCGAAGGTCGGGGGAATGTTAGACCCCTGTGAGATGTTCAGTTTTGGAGAATATTTGGATTTAAGATAGCCAATGTAAAGATAAAAAAGTTTTGGAATCCGCTTGCCAGACCTAACTTAATAGTTTGCTTTATTTTATGTAATATTCATACTATTATAAATGATAGCTGAGAGCTAATCTGACATCTCAAGACTCATAGTAATTCCCTCAAGTAAAGTTTTGTGATACGCATGCAGTGTAAAAAAAACAACAACAAAAAAACTCTCACTTTAGTACTTCAAGTCGTTCATGAAGTAATTCCACCAGAATTGTTTCAGCAGAACCAAATTTAGCTCGCTTATTTCTCAATGAGAGGCGAGGAGGAAGGCGCGCGTGCTGTTACTGATACTGTTGAGCAGTGATTGAGGCATGCATTTTGAGAGAATGACGGGTCTTCAGAGTTGCGAGTAAAACTGCTTTTTGGCTCAGGAGGCAGCGTGAGTCGCAGCTGCTACGGTCGCAAAGTCGCGAGGCGGGATTTGAGTTTCTTCGATTTCGCACCTGGTTTTATATTTGTACAATATTCCCTCGATACAAACATATCATCCTACGATGATAATCAAAACATAAATCAACAGGTAATAAAACATCAGTTACAACAGAAAGAAAGTTAAGGAAAGGTGTTACGACCGAATACATACCGCTTAATTCATTTTGCAGGACGTAAATATTGAAAGAGAGATTGAGTGAGAGTGAGTGAGTAAGTGAGTGAGTGAGCAAGTATGTAATTAAGTGAGAGAGAGAGAGAAAGAAAGAGAAAGAGAGAGAGAGAGAGAGAGAGAGAGAGAGAGAGAGATGGAAATTAAATGATTTACAGGAGGTATGGACTGTATCATAATAATATCATATAAGATTTCCCCACCTAAAGTATTGATAAGAGAAAGAAATCATGAATAAGATGAAAAGTCCAGCTATATTTGTTTTGTGACAACATACACATAAACGTGATATAACCTTTAACATAACTAAAATTTAATGTTTTTCGTCAGTAACTTTAAGTTATTTCATCACACCCACTGGCGAGCAGGAAGCTCATCACCTAAGCCGCTCTTTACACACAATGTCCGATTGCAATAACGAGATGTAGCTTTTGTTTTTTGTCAGCTTAAAATCAGTTAATCGAAGCATTCATTTACCAAAGGCAATTTGTATGCCCAACTATAAATGATAAGATATTCCATTGGAATATTCTTTTTAACCGTACACATGTATTGTTTCTTTGTTCTCTACTTACATAATGGTTTAGAGATTTACTCGATGAATCCTTGTTGAAAGATATTACTAAATTTGTATAATGTCTCTCTCTCACTCTCTCTAAAGATACCCCTGTTATGTATGTACCAAAAATATTTTTTGTTAATGTTTACACTAGTCATCCCTTGAGGAAATTAATTTTCTGTTTAACCAGTACATTCTGGTTTCTTTTGTTTATGATCCTATACAAACTGATTGAATTATACAAGATGTAGTATTCAGTTGTTCTATAAGATTGGGTTATTTTTTCTAATGTATGTTTATTTTATGTACTTATGATAACTCTTCTAATTATGAAACCAAATAAAGAAGCATGAAGGGGATGATGTCTCTTCATTTATCCAAAAATATTGAAGTCGAGAATTAAGCAAATGATGCATCAGGTATGATTATAATGATTTCATACCACAACATAACATCACTGATATCCCATGATAAAATAGTAGGAATCATTTATAACGAAAGGTAATCTAATAACCACAATGCCTTTTTTAATATAATGAAATTTTGGAAAGCAAGCTCGAATTTAGAACATTGTTACAATAAATGCAAAATTCACGTAAACTTGTCGATGTTTATTTATAAAAGCTAAAGGAATATTTCTGTTCATAATGTAATTTTTTCTGTACACACAAGCAAAAATTATACGGTAACGGTATTTTAGTAACTAAACCTGGTAACCCAAGAAACTTGATCCTTATTTACTATCGCGTTGAAATCTATGAACCTCACAGGTTCATTTTAATATTTTAAAGATAATTTGATGATATGATAGTGATGATGATAGTGATGCTATTAATGACAAGGATGATGATAATGACAATTATATTTAGAGCAATAGTAATGATAATAATAACTATAATGATGATCATATTGCTGATGATTGTGATGATAATAATAATGATTGTAATAATAATGATAATAATATGGATAATAATAATAGGAATGATAATAATGATATCGATAATAATGACAATGATAATGATAAAACGATAACAATGATAATGATAATGACATTCATAATGATGCATATAACAACAATAACAATAATGATGTCACTTAGCAATAATTCTGAAACTATATAGATAGTAACAATCTTAACAAAAGCAATACTGGTGATGATCATAGGAATGGTGATAGAGATGAAAGTGATAATAAAAACAACAATGGTAATGCCTATAGGAAATGTCTATAACGAGTGATTCTGATGAAAATAATTAATGATAATAGGAAGAAGGATTAAAACTGCTGAAAAAATATATCAGCAATATAAATAACTATAGTGTAGATTATAATGAAAGTAATGATAATGTTATCAATAAAAGTAATGGTAGCAATATTAGCATTAGGGATTATATTAATGATTATGATGATTACAGTATCAATAGTGAGAACGATAGTAATAAGTATACTGATAAGAAAAATGAAAATAATAATAAGAATGATAGCATTGGAATAATATTAATGACAATGATAATGATGATGATGATTTGTGGTCATTGTTTGGACATGTATTTCCACTGCCAAGTTCATCCAGTGTCCACGAGACTAAACATCAAAGGAAACAACTACGGCTCCCTTCATCAAAGAAATCAGAGGTCATTCCCGATGGCAGCCTGGAATAAAGCTTCGCACATACAGAGCAGAGAAAAGAGACAGGAAATGAAAAAGTTACTGTTGCGGCAGCAGTTTTGACTACAAAAATCATTGTGTGTTATTACATCTCTCTATGTCTATGTATCTGCATCTCTCTCTCTCTCTCTCCCTCTTCCCCCTCCCCCCCTCTCTCTCTATCTCTCCCCCCCCTCTCTCTCTCTCTTTCCCTCTCCCTCCCTCTCCCCCTCTCTCCCTTTCCCTCCCCCCTCCCTCCTTTCCTCTCTCCCTCTCTTCCTCTCCCTCTTTAACAGGTCCGAGCTTGGACACTGCTTGTGTGTGGGTAACGTGGCCTAGGGTGTGAGGAACGGCAGGAACAGCTTTCTTGGTTTATTGCTAAGCTTGAACAGTAGGACATTGGAGTGAGGGCTGCTCCTCCTCCGAGGAGCGAAGGTGTTGCTCCTCTGCTCCCCGAGAGGAGACTCTCTACCACAATGTGTGACTTGTCTCAGGAGATGTGTGAATCAAGGTGTTTTCTTGTGACATGTGACATTTGGAATGTGATGAGGGAAGTGTTGCATCAATACATAGCTCTTGCAAAGGGAAAGACAAAACAACACTGTTATGTCTAGCGTGAGCGGAGTAGACAGATAGGTGAAGCAACGAGCGTACGTATATGTATGTATATATGTGTATGTGGTAGAATATATATATAATAATTAGAGTAACATTAAAGATACAGATTACATTGATGATTGCATCATATAGAATACAGTTGTGATGGGTATAAGATGTGTCTCTACTACTAGTTTGTGTAAATTGTATATATCCTAAATACTAACACTATTTGTGTAATTGGCAATACGGGTCCCGTCGCTGGCACCCGAATATGTGGCGAGCAGAGATTGATCTAATTCCCACACATAATATATAAAGGGATTACGTGAAACACGGTAGCTAAAATTATTAACAATATATCATAAATCAAGATATATATATATATAACATTATTTACAAGGGAGGCACGATATATACACGCAAAGGGGAAGCTAAGCCTATCGCAAAGCTAATAATACCTGAGCTATAGTTATATCAATAACACTAATATAAACACAACATTAGGAAAACACAGACAATGCACAGTATATGAAATAAGCTAAGTCACTAAAGGCACTAAACACTGTCTACCTGGAATCCTTGAGGAGGTGAAGGGAGAGGAGGTCCTCTCGACTTGAAGGTCAAACTAATTCTGTCTAAATCTATCTATGACATATTTTGAAGCGGGGTCCTAGGTCAGTACGAGGGCAGAGGGTACGTCTCTTATTGGGCAGGGAGCTGCCCGACCCGGCGGTGATTGGTCCACACGGTAATGAGCAATTCTTGGGATGTGGTCAACTGGTCCGAATGCCCAAGGATGATGCAGCTCGGGACCTAGGGAGAAATATTATCAAGAGGGAGTCACTAAACTCATATAACATGGAAGTTTAAGTTTTATAATGCTATAATTCCTTTCATTTCTAGTAGTATATATATTCGTATACAATTAAGACGTTGATAAAAGTAGCAGAAGCATACACGTGCAAGTTATATTCGATGGTCATAATAACAATTTCAGCAGACATAATATATGTAAATACAATGGTTACATCTCTCCCTGGTTTCAAAATGATGGTCTCCATCATAATCAAATTTAAAAATCTGGTGTAGCTAACTAAGGACAATTGCATAAGAAAAGGAATAAGAGAAAATGTTTATCACAA
This sequence comes from Penaeus japonicus, assembly GCA_017312705.2. Classification (NCBI taxonomy): domain Eukaryota; kingdom Metazoa; phylum Arthropoda; class Malacostraca; order Decapoda; family Penaeidae; genus Penaeus; species Penaeus japonicus. The sequence goes on from BOPN01001573.1 coordinate 40,418, forward strand.
CGTGTGAGCAATGCGGAATGTTAACATAGGATGGGACAGTGTATGTGATGTCGTGACCAGTAGATTTGCTAGTCATATGAGAGCGGCGTTGAGGGAAGTGCATCCTCGAGCGGCAATGAACGCAGAGTGCGTAAAAGTACAGAGAACGGGCGGCGTTGAAGGAGGTGCATCCTCGAGCGGCAATGAACGCAGAGTGCGTAAAAGTACAGAGAACGGGCGGCGTTGAAGGAGGTGCATCCTCGAGCGGCAATGAACGCAGAGTGCGTAAAAGTACAGAGAACGGGCGGCGCTGAGGGAGGTGCATCCTCGAGCGGCAATGAACGCAGTGTGTGTGTGCGGGCGGCACTGAAGGCAAACCATCTTCAGGCGGCAGAACAACTATGTTTAGCATCTCACAAACTACAAATGTATTCTTGTTAGCGATGTATAACTGAGATAATAAAACTGCTTTGTGCATGAGTGCAACGTAAAAAAATGTTTTGAACATGAAGAGACTGTATACATATTGTGTTATTATATAACATATATAAGAAAGACCTAGCTATTAATCACCGATTTTTAAACATTTTTGACAAACCTCGACACTTGAGACATAGAGATAGTGCGAGATGACAAGACTGGGGAGGCGGACTGCAAGCGAGGCAGAAGAGAGGCAGGCTGCACGGCTGACAAGGCGATTGCGGGTCGGGGCGGCGCGGCTGACGAGGTGATTTTGGAGAGCTCTGCGTGGAGAGCGAGGTCATGGCGCGACTGATCAGCTGACTGGCGTTGTGTATTGCAAAGCGTGGCTGCGATGAGGAATCAGCATGGTGTGGGCGGCGTACAGATGAAACAAATGTTGAGGAGTCGACAGCAAATATAGGGTAGTTCAGCAGCTAAGCAGGTAACGTTGATCATCAGGCTGGGGACATCTCAATGGGAAGGGTGGCACACAATCGGAAGTTCAGGCAACTGGCGGCCTGAAGTGTTGAAGCAGGGCAAAAGTAGCGGAGGCTGTACAGGTTCGAAGTCCGCTGCTACCACTTTTACAGGTCCGAGCTTGGACACTGCTTGTATGTGGGTAACGTGGCCTAGGGTGTGAAGAACACGGCAGGAACAGCTTTCATGGTTTATTGCTAAGCTTGAACAGTAGGATATTGGAGTGAGGGCAGCTCCTCCGAGGAGCGAAGGTGTTGCTCCTCTGCTCCCCGAGAGGAGACTCTCTACCACAATGTGTGACTTGTCTCAGGAGATGTGTGAATCAAGGTGTTTTCTTGTGACATGTGACATTTGGAATGTGATGAGGGAAGTGTTGCATCAATACATAGCTCTTGCAAAGGGAAAGACAAAACAACACTGTTATGTCTAGCGTGAGAGGAGTAGACAGATAGATGAAGCAACGAGCGTACGTATATGTATGTATATATGTGTATGTGGTAGAATATATATATAATAATTAGAGCAAATATAGGGTAGTTCTACTCAGTTTAAAGATATAGATTACATTGATGATTGCATCATACATAATACAGTAGCAGAAGCATACACGTGCAAGTTATATTCGATGGTCATAATAACAATTACATCAGAGATAATATATGTAAATACAATGGTTACACCCTCCCTCCCTCCTTTCCTCTCTCCCTCCCCCCCTCCTTCTCTCTCTCTCTCCCTCCCTCCCCCAACCCTCCCTCTCTCTCTCTCTCCCTCCCTCCCTCCCTTCTTTCCTCTCTCCCTCCCTCCTTCTCTCTCTCTCACTCTCGCCCCTCCCCCCCCTCTCTCTCCCCATCCTTTCCCTCCTCTCTCTCTCTCTCCCTCTCTCCTTCTCTCTTCCTCCCCCCCCCTCTCTCTCCTTCCTTCTTTCTCTCTCTCTCTCTCTCCCTCCCTCCCCCTCCCCCCCTCTCTCGTTGTCTGGCTCTAAGACTGTATGTTTCTCACTCTGTCTTGGTTTTTCTGACATCTGTCTGTTTGTCTATGTGAGACCACAGGACGTCCGCCAAACCCTCACTATCAAGTAATTATTAACATATCACCTGTGCATCAATAAAGAAATCAAGACTTTGGCTTCAAAAACCCTCTGTGAGCACCCCTCACAGTCTATTTCTCTTTCTCTCTCTCTCTCTCTCTTTTGTCTGTCTACCTGTCTATCTGTCTGTCCGCCTCTCTTTCAGTCTCTCTGGCTCTGTCTGTCTGTCTGCCCTTCTGTCTGTCTCTTTGGTTCTCTGTCTGTCTGTCTCTATATCTTCTCTTGGTGTTTGTCTGTCTGTTTGTCTGTCGCTCTGCTTGTCTCTCTGTCCGTCTGTCTATCTGTTTCCCTCTCCCTATCTGTCTGTCTATCTATTTCCCTCTCTCTATCTGTCTGTCTACTCAGTTTGTCTATCTATCAGTTTCACTCTCTCTGTCTGTCTCTCTATCTATCGCTCTGTCTGTCAACCTACCTGTCTGTCTGTCTATATGTATGTCTGTGCATATATCTCTCTCTATATCATTATGTCTATCACTATGTTTGTCTGTCTGCCTCTCCGTCTCTCTGTTAGCTATATATGTATATATGTATATATATATATGAATTTATATATATATATACATATATATAAATATATATATGTATATATATTTATATATATACATATATAAATATATATGTATATATGTATGTATATATACATATATACATACATACATACACAAACACACACACACACACACACACACACATATATATATATATATATATATATATATATATATATATATATATATATATATATGAATGTATGTGTGTATATATGTATATGTATATATATATACATTTATATTTATATATATACATATACATATACATGTACATACACACACACAGATATATATATATATATATATATATATATATATATATATATATATATATATATATACATATATACATACACATATATATGCATATACATATATATATATATATATACATATATCTATCTATATCTATATATATATATATACACACACACAGATATATATATATATATATATATATATATATATATATATATATATATATATATATATATATATATATGTATATATATAATACATACACATATATGCATATTTACATACATACATATATATATATATTTACTTTTATATATATTATATATATATATACATATATATGCACACACACACATACACACACACACACACTCACTCTTACCTGATCTTAACCAAACCGACCTTTTTGACCTTCGATAATCTACCAGACCTTACCTAAACCCAAACATTCTAGCCTAAACATGATAACCATATCAATGCTACAATGCTTGTTATTCTATTGGAATAAGTTTGTTTGTTGGATTTATTGGCTATGAACCAGCGGCACATACCAAGGTCATTAAGCCAATGGTTCCACTATGGATAGTATTTTTAAATTTTACCTTTGGTTGTTATATTTTTGACATGATAGTAGGAGATGGGTTATGGAGAGGTTTCTGTTGCAGTGGGCGCATTTTGGAGGGAAATTCTTTTCAATATAGGGAGTGAGGTGTGTGGGGAATGTGGGCCAGTACCACCCCCTCCCTTTTATTTTTCCTGTGGGCTGTGTCCCACGGTTCTATTTCTATTTTGTTTTTATTGATTTTATTGGTTGGTCCACTCACTTTGCCACAGATGAATTTTTGCTTTTAAAAGGAAACAAAACACCGAGATCCTTGCGGACCTTGCGAGATTCTAGGGTCCAGATCACCAGTTGTCAGCCTGTTCATTGCCATAGATACCCGAGTGCCCAGGTACCCATGTTAGCTGGTTTGATTTGTTGGCACTATGTAGCTTACGCGTGATATACCCTGTAATTCATTTGTGGTTGTTTCTAAGGATTTAATGACTTTAAGTGAACTTAACGAGTCTGAAAATATGACTATTCTATCGTGGGTCGTCGATAGGGAAAATCTAAAGCTTTATCTATAGCAAAATGTTCAGCAAGAAAGATCGATGTATGATTCTGCAGTCTAAATATATATATATATATATATATATATATATATATATATATATATATATATTATATATATATATATACTTGATATTCAGTCAACCATACACCCGCACCCACACACTCATCTGTCTTGGAACCGTCGACATAAAAGACAGTATAGAGATGGAAAAAAGAAAGATGTTTGATAAGGATCTCTCTGAACCGCTGGCGTACTTCGCCTCAGCTCAAAATACCACGATGGAAAAGGGGGGTGGTCCCACGGCGCAATGTTTGAATGAGACAGGATATCGATGGTGGAGAGATCCATACCGACTTTATCAATGAGATCTTGGAGTCTAATGCAAAAGGGCCTTCGGGCAAAGAATGTCGAAACAAAGCATTCCCGTTAAGGTGCTTCGACCCCGCCAGAGGCCTAACACCACGGCCCTCCGGCCGGTAATTCACTCCGTCTGCAAAAGTCTGAGACGGAGGGGAGGTACTCCCGACTTTACCTGTAGGCGCTCGGTGCGAGTGCACTTTAGGACTCCAATACACACACACAAACAAGTACTCTGCAGAGCATTCAATCCTCATTCGTGTGCAGAAAGGCACTTTAATCAATTAAATGCTCATTATTATTTAACTGACCAGCGTGCTTTCTAATTTAGTCTACTATCAAAATGTAGACCATGGAATTTAGCAGAATTTTGAATAGGTACTGGCTGATCATCTAGAGTTAGCCTGATGTTGGGCTTTTTCCTGTGGGTGTCCATGTCGTATTCATGTCACGAATGCGGTATGCAAAAGCGTGGCACGTTTGTGTCAGCTGCTTCAGGTTTAACCCGTTCCAAAGTTAATATGTTTCAGATGAATGGCACTGCCCAAACGACAAATTCATAAGAGAAACTACAATCACACGTAGCACTAACAAAAGATTGTACAATTTTAGTATGAATCAGTCGTTGTACTTGTTCCTAGTTAAAGAATTGACAACCATTTCACGAACGCGCCGTCGGTAATTCACTCTACGCTCGATCAAAACAAACGGGATGAGAGGGATCGTGTGTTTATGAATAAATCTTCCTCATTTTATCTCTGTATATACTGTACATATATGCGTATCTTTAATATATCATACATACAGATTTAATGTGTACATATTTCATATAATTATATACTTTAATTTTACGTTCCTGACTACTTTTACCATTCATTTAACTTCACTCTCCTTCGAAAAGTCCGATAAGAGGTAAACAAACTCAAAATCAGCAGAGAATCTGTGTTTTCCTAAAAGCGTTTGTAATCCAAGTCTAGGACAATGCTCATATTAAGTATTGGTAAGAAAAAATACAGTAAAATTATGATTTTTTTTTTGCCCATGTAACTATCGTGACAAGCCACGGAGTTTCCACGATTGTTCCAATACTTTCCACGACTTTGCCACGCTTTTGACACGAACTCGCGCTTTTAGAATACAAACGCGGCATTTTCATGTCGTGTACACGGCGCGCTTAGGGACTTAGAATACGGCTGTAGGTCATGCAGTTCACCTCCGCTACACCTTGGTCCTTCATGTTCTCGAGCATTTCATTTTCATCCATCGTCTTAAAAACCCTGTGAAAGATTACTCCTCTACAGGTACTTGCCCAATAGGGATAGTTACTTTCACTGTGAGATCATGAATCTACGTGAGTTTAAATGAATTCTTAATCTTGGAAACGAATTGCACTTTTGAAAGGAGGCTACCATCCCGCAATTTACGGACAAAATCAAAATCGCCGTACACTTTACCATCAAGGACCTATCTGATGATAAAGGGGTTAACGTTCTGAAGCGACTGATTTTCAATCACGCATTTAACTGCCACAAACCTTGCATTCTCTGGATTGAAAAAAGAGGTCGTTTAGGTTTGTCATTAGCAGGGATTCCGTTACTCATTATCGAGTTGGTTGTAGATTGGTTGGTAAATTTGGATAAAGACGCAACCAAACCTCTAGGCACGAAACGATATTTTTTCTGGTAGTTTTCGTTCTGTTTTGTACAGTTTCGCTACTCATTTCCATCGGAAACCTTTCGTTGTTGAGTTACACCCCCCCCCTCCCCACACGCGCGCCACCGTCGATACGGAACTAACGAATTCTGGCGCGAAATTTAAAGGGCTTTTTTACGTAATCAAAACCCAACCCATAAACCTAACCTAACCTAGTTTTTGGGTTTGCCCTAGCAAAGGGGGGGGCGAAGCCCCCCTCTGGACCCCCCCCCCACTTTTAAGGCCACTGCGTGGCCGGTAACTTTTCAAAACGAACGTCCACCACCGACCACGGAACTGACCGATTTTTTGTCTGCCCTAGCCAAGGGGGGGCTTCGCCCCCCCCTGGACCCCCCCTTATTTAACCACTGCGTGGCAGGTTCACTTTCAATGACCGATTTTAGCCTGCCCTAGCCAAGGGCACTTCGTAGCATCTGACTTTTATCTTCGAATGTTACCACTTCTTACCTTAATTGGAGGCGTGTGAGGGGCCGGGTTGTAATTCACAGTTTTTGCACTCCATTTCCATTGGCAGAGCACCGTGGTGACGTAATAATTTCAGTGATGCAGCGTTATCTTTATAAAAAACCTTGATGAATTCCCACGGAGTGTACTTACATCTTACACACAATGTAGCCATCTCGAAACTGATTTTGAAATTCAAGCAAGGACCCAGACTCTATGCTCAATTGTCTGTGATTGGTCGACCATTTTGTCGGATAGACCTATTATTTCCCTATTGGTGCTTTTATTATCACGTGAAAGTATTGATATTTTTCTGTCAGATGTTTGTTAAGACAGTGGAATCATCTCTCCCGTTAATCGTTTTTTATTATGTTCAAAATAATATATCTCGGTTATTTTTCGTTTCCAGAAGAAAAGAGTTTTTATGGGTTACGTCATAATTAAAACTACGTCATGCTCAAAGCTTTGTTTTTTCGCTACGTGTGGTTGCGTCTTTATCCAACAATACCGATTGGTTATGGGTCGTCCCCCCCCCCCTCGAGGAGGAGGAAGGGTAGCCAGGGAGTCATTCATTCTGGGTTTCGGTAAGTCCAATCCCTGGGCCTGAACCGTTTCCTGAAGGGACCAAAAAAACCTTAACTATTTTTAGCTCTCTTAACTATTTGTAACTTAACTATTTGTAACTCTCTCTTACCAATAAGAGAGTGGAAGCCTGGCTGCGTTCTCCAGTAACAAAGAGGGATTTGAGTTTTGTGTGAGACACCTTACTGCCGAGCCTGCCCAAAGCGAGGGACGGTAATTTGGTGCCCACCCCAGCGAAAACGCCGTGAAGGAAAGTCACAAATATAAAGGAAAATTTTTAGTTTGAGAGAAAATTGCGCCCAAAGGACGCCCCAGGCTACTGAGCCTCCCTTCCCAGGGGTCACAATCCGTAAGGGCTACCCAGGGGTAGAAGAGTACTGAGGGTCTTGGGTGGGGTGCTGACTACGACTACTGTAGCCTCGTGTAATCAGGCGAAGTAAAAAAACACGTTGCTTGCTTGCTTGTTGGATTTATTGGCTATCAACCAGCGGCACAAGCCAAGGTTATTAAGCCAATGATTCCATTTTATTTTATCAATCTATATAAGGTCATAAAGTTTTGTCTCCTTTAGAAAAGTGATTACTTTTTGGATGATTTTTTCATCGTTTGATAATAAATTTTTAATATTAAATTCTATATTCTTTATTTGTGTGTAATTTTTTATATATTGTCTTTTATTATTATATCTTTGGCATGATGTTAATATATGTGCCACTGTTAGCTGTCGGTTGCAGTGGTCACACTGAGAAGGGAAATTATTTTCAATATAGGGATTGAGGTGGGTAATTCGTGTGGCATTGACCCTCAGTCGGGCCAGCACCACCTCATCCCTTCTATTTTTCCTGTGGGCTGTGTCCCACATTATGACTTCTTCTTTGGTCTTGTTGGTTATAGTGAGGTCGGTCCACTCACTCTGCCACAGGAGATGGATTTTTGCTTTTATAAAAGAGACAAAACACCTGAGATCTGTGCGGACAATACCAGGCTCCAGATCTTCAGTCGACCCGGCTAGTTTGTCAGCCTGTTCATTTCCATGGATACCCGAGTGTCCAGGTACCCATATCAGTTTGATTGATTTATTGGCACTATGCAATTTACGAATGATATTACCCTGTATTTCATTATAGGTGGTTTCTAGTGATTTAATGGCTTTAATTGAACTTAACGAGTCTGAAAAAATGACTATTCTATCGTGGGTCGTCGATAAGGCAAAATCTAAAGCTTTATCTATTGCCAAAAGTTCGGCAAGAAAGATCGATGTATAATTCGGCAATCGAAATCTCAACTGACATTCAGTCGACCATACACCCGCTCCCACACACTCGTCTGTCTTGGACCCGTCGGTATATAAATGAAAAAAGGAAAGATGTTTAATTAGGATCTCTCTGAACCTCTGGCGTACCTCCACCTCCGACACCGTGGCTTTGGCTGATGGTAGCCAGTCTACTAGAGTGGAAAAATTGGGTGTTTCCCACGGTGCTATATTTGACTGAACCAGGGTATCGATGGTAGAGAGATCTATACCGACTTTATCTGTTATTGCCCAGCGGCTTCCCGCCGCGTTGCTGGGGCCCTAACTGCCGGCGCAAAACATCCCTGTTGGGATGTTGGGGCTGCCTGGCTACCTTCGCGGCATAGGTCAGCGCAAGCTGGCCGCGTCTAAGACGGAGGGGAGGTACTCCCGACTCTACCTCTAGGCGCTCGGTGCGAGTGCACTTAAGGGCTCCAAGACAGACGCGTAAACACGCATTCTGCACAACATTCAAACCTTTCAGAGTTGAGCTCGTTGCCGAGCCATACACGATTGACCCATAATCTACTTTAGATCTAATCAGGGATTTATATAACATCAGTAAAGACTTTCTATCAGCTCCCCATTTGTGTCCAGAAATGCACTTTAATAAATTGAGTGCTCTTTGACATTTATTCCTTAACTGACCAATGTGGTCTTTCCAATTTAGTCTACTATCAAAGAGTAGACCAAGAAATCTAGCTGAATTTTGAATAGGTATTGGGTGGTTGTCTAGAGTTAGCCTGATGTTGGGCTTTCTCCTATGTGTAAAAACCACGCCAATACTCTTTCTAATGGAAAACTTAAAACCCCACTGGAGGCCCCAGTTATGAATCATATCCAGTGCCAATTGGATCTGATTTGCCGAGAACTCTGCATTATTGCTGGAGTGCCATAATGCACAATCATCGGCGTACAGTGAGTATTTAAGATTCCAAGGAGGAGATAGTAAAATGTCGTTTATCATACATAGAAATAGTGTTGGAGACAAGACACTTCCTTGTGGGACCCCGTTTGCCTGGACAAAAATGTCCGAGAAAGTGACATTGTCAGAAAACAATTTGACAGAAAACGTTCTGTCAGAAATGAAATTTTGGATGAAACAAGGCAAGTTTCCACGTAATCCGAAAGCATAAAGTTTTCTGAGTAGGCCATGCATGTTGCCAAGTCATGTCGTAGGCTTTTTCTATATCTAAAAATACTGATATCAAAAAATGCTTTTTGGCAAATGCCTTATGAATATGACTTTCCAGTTTTACTAGCTGATCGAGAGTTTGGCGTCCCTTTCGGAAGCCGCACTGCTCGTCAACTAGTAAATTTCTGGTATTTAAAAAATGCAATAGCCTACTATTAACAATTCTTTCCATGACCTTGCATAAGCAACTTGTCAACGCAATTGGGCGGTAAGAGATGGCGGATCTGGGATTTCCCCCTCCTTTCAATATGGGAATGATGTGGGCGAAGTGCCATGAATTTGGAAAAGTCTTTATTGTAATCAAAGTTATCTCCTGTGGCAAAGTGAATTTGTTGCAGCTCGGCTGCTTCCTTGGTGGTCAGGAATGCAGGGTTGTAGTTTTCCGAGCTGCTTGTATAAGAGAACTGCCTGGCGATTGTGTTAGCAATGTCTCTAGGTGAATCATAATTTCTTCCCTCATGAGTGATGTTTCTTATTTTAATTGATGTTCTTTTTCTATTAATTCTATTGACTGTGGACCAAACCTCTGAAATTTTGGTGTTACTATTTATCGTAGAGACAAAGCTTCGCCAGGAGTCTTTTTTGGCTTGTCTGATTGTTCTACGAGCCCTAGCTCTCGCTTGTTTATATTTGCGAAAGTTCTCGTTGGTAATATTATTATGGAAAAGCCTGTAGGCCCTATTTCGTTCACATAGCGCTCTGCGGCAATCTGGTGTCCACCATGGAACTCTATGCTTAACGCAATCTGTCGAAGTCTTAGGGATGGTTGCCATTGCTGCATTTATAATACAATTTTGAACATTGTTTACTTTATCATCAATGGTTTCTCCAACAACTTCGAGCTTGACGCTCCTTGTGAAGGCGACCCAATCTGCTCTTTTTACGTTAAATTTGGGTGCTGAAGGCGTCCTCGTGGTGTCGCATGAATATTGAATACAAATAGGAAGGTGATCGCTTCCCAACGAGTCGTCAATGGTGTGCCACAGGCACTTGGCTGCTAGTGTTGAGGAAACCAGTGATAGGTCAATAAAGCTCAAATTACCGGTATTATCGTCTATTCGCGTTGGACTACCATCATTTAGAAGAACCAGATCAGAGTCGTTGATCAACTTAACTACTTGCTCACCTCTACCATTCACCCGCAGGGAACCCCATGATGTATGACGAGCATTGAAATCACCTAGAATTAATTTATTGTTTGGCAGACTGTCCTGAATAGCAAAAAGCTCATCATAGATTAACATTTTATCAGGTGGACAGTAAGCTGAGCATATAGTCAGATACGTGTTATTGAATTTTACTTTGCATGCGACGTGTTCCAAAGTAGAATTAATCGTCACTTCAGTGAAAGGGAGATTCTGGTGGATGTACATGGCGACTCCGCCTCCACCCCTTCCCTCTCGGTCTTTTCTACAAAAATGGTAGTTTCTTAGCGATACGACCTCGTCAGAGACTTGGTCGTTTAAATGGCTTTCTTGTAGTACGATAATATCGGGAGCATAGGACGAGGCTAATAATCTAAGAGAGTTTAATTTTGATCTAAGACTTCGACAGTTCCATTGTATGATGGTATACGCGTGGATTACGTTTTATGGGGTTTGGAAGTGCCTTGTCCGCCGGTTTTTATTTTCTTTTTTTGGGAGGGAGGCGCCTCCTCCTCTCCCTCGCTTCCCGAGGGCCTCTCTCGGGAATTTTTGGAGACAGTAGCCTCCATGGCCTGCTCCCCTCCACTAGAGAGACGCCCGGCGGAAGATGATCTGCTCTTACGAGCAGAACTACCACCAGACGAAGTTCTAGTAGGGGTCGCCTGGACTAGAAGGTGCGATCCGGATTGTGATTTGGTATCGTCCTCCTTAAGATGCTGTTTTTGCTGGGTTGATTCAGCAATTTTTTTAATTGTTTTATTCAATTCTTTGATCTGATTCATTAAGTCCTTTACCGTTTCTTTCAATTCTGCAATTTCCTGATCCTTAACTGCGAGCTGCTGATTAACACTGCTTGCACTGGAAACAGTGTTAGTTACTGCTGAGGCGTAAGAAGTATTGGGTTTGCTTGTCAAACCTTCCACTTTCTTCTTGGCCTCACGGTAGCTAACATCGTGTTCTCTCATGTATGCTAATGTCTCAGTCTCCTTCTTCAGACTACTGCATTCAGCAGAGCCTGACTGATGGGGACCTCCACAGTTAGCACACTTGAGTGTCTTTTCCGTGCATTCAGTGGTATCGTGATCTCCAGTACATTTACCGCAAGTGAATTTGTTAGTGTCCTTATCATTGCATCTTAATGAGGTGTGTCCAAATTTTTGGCATCTATTACACCGCATTGGCTTTTGAATGTAAGGTCGTACTTGAACAATCTCATATCCGATTTTGACAGTACTTGGAATTTTATTTGAAGCAAAGGTCAAGAAACACAATCCGGTCTTTGTTCGCGCATTCCCATCCTTCTTGGTCATGCAATTTACGTCTACGTTTTGGTCATTCATGGCATCAAGAATTTCGCTTTCTTCCATTGTCCTCAAATCCCTGTGAAAGATTACTCCCTTACAGGTATTTGGGCCAACAGGAAT
>BOPN01001573.1:70000-75000 GCA_017312705.2 Penaeus japonicus
CACATACACACACACACACAAAAGCACACACACATATACAAGCACACGCACAAGCACAAGCACAAGCACACACACACACACACACACACACACACACACACACACACACACACACACACATGAAATGCAAACAATTTCTTAGGATGTGTTTGTCGTGACATCTACTTATTATCAAATCTCAACATATCTTAGATATCTAATAATCAGATTTTTTTTATGAACAAAGCTCCCCTGGAGCAACCAATGCTAATGAATATTCAGATCCTAGTAGAATCTTTGAGAAACGTATAATCTGTTCATGGAGCTAAGTTGTTTTCAATCACTTTCACTAATTCAAATTATGAATGCAACGGTTTCCGAAGGCAAAGGAATGGAGGGACTGACTATGGAGCGGGATATTAGCGAGGAAATGCAGGAGGTGTATGGCAGCGTCATGTCTGCGGAACAGCTGGCCAAGTTAGATTCCCAGCCAAACCCTTTCAACTTCAGTGAACGAGTGAGCCAGACTGTTCGGATACCTTGCAAGGTGAGGGCCATTCTACTCGAAAATAACTCGTTCAGAATGTATCATTTAACTGTGTCTGTATGAATATTTGGGATGTTCGCATCAACAAGATAATGTGGCTTAGAAAGTACACTTTTGCATACGAAATATGGCCGGAATTCATATTCTACCCCGCAATTTCCCTGATCTACTTCATGCCCTCCCCTACTATCGGGACCCAGATTGTGGGGTCCAGGGGCGCTCATTAATTTCACTATATATGAATAGTAGAGGGTGAGAGGAATCCATCGATACCACTTTTGTGGTATTTAGCGACGCGGCGTTGTTCGGAAAATTTACCCACTTCTGTAGTTGAACAAATTACAAATACAATTTGTGTTTGTTTAATCATGATAAATATTTATTTATTTATCTTTTTTTTTGCTCATGACTGACCATTCCTGTTCCATAAATTCTTATATATTCCTATCTTGATATATCTATTTTCATATCTTTATTCCAATCTTTATCCTTGTACCGAATATAAAAAGTGAGTTTGTTTTAAAGATGTTAGTCCAGAAATCAATGATTGGCAACTCATCATCGTCTCATTCATTTCATGATTTATGGCTAAATTATTATTTTTGAATAAATTTTATGTAAATGGAAAAATCAAAAGAATTTTTTTTGGATAGTTCTTATTTTTGTGTGTGTAAAAGTTTGAAATTTCAGTCAGAAACAATTTTGTTCGACGATAGATACATTTTTTGCTAAAAAACTGTATGATCGACTAGCAACTCAAAACGCTTCGTCCAGATGTAAGGATGAACCTTCCCTCACTTGGTTTGCAACTGTACGTCCATATACTTTCTCTGCCCTTTTTTCAGTCAGTCTTGACCCAGACTGACCCTCCACCAGGCAACGCTTTTTCTGATACTGCTAGCCTCTGGAAGATCTACGATGCTTATGAAAAAGATTACACGATTTTCCTGGCAAAACAAAGGGAGATCGAGAAAGAGAAGGAAAAAGAGGAAGAGAAGAAGAGAGGAAAATCTGGAAAATCAGTAAGTATTTCTGAAAAGGAAGGTGTAGGCAGTGAAGCAGAAAAAAAGTAGTAAGGAGTAAAACATTTGATTATGAGGATAAGCATAGGAATGGGAGAAAAGGGTAATAAATGAGTGAATGAAAAATGGTATATGAAAAATGATTTAAAGTCTCTAACTAAAAGAACTTTTATGCCTGTGTAGCCTGAGAAGAAAGAAACATCGAGCAAGTCCCGGGCAGGAGCAATAAAGGTCAGTTCGATCCCGAATTCCAGAGGTTTTTTCAAAGTCTGTCGTTTTTTATTAAAAAAAAAAGAAAAAAAATTATCAACATGGACATGAAACTCAACGTTTTCTGTCTTTTAAATAGTGCTTCTCTGTGCCTTAGAGACGTTCCTGTTATCAGATATTTACTTAGAGTTCCGTATGAGCCTCAAGCAAACCCAGTAGGTTTTCTCATGCTAAACAAACTCGTTAAATCATGTGCATTTACATGTTGCAATCGTAATTAGGAAAGCTTGAAACAAGAAAATAGTCTAAAACTCATTTTCTTATCTGTGCTTGTTAAAGAAAATATTCATTAACATGTCATATGCAAGCTGTCCAGTAAACAGTAAGCGCCTTGCGCAAAATCAATGATCGAAACACAGTAATGGCAATGCTAGTTCTGCTTCTCCTACTACGACAGTTACTGCTATTGTTTTTATTGCTACTACTACTGATGTCTCCTCTACCCTCGCTATGCATACTTACACTATATAAAGATATTTTTATTGTTACTACTTCTACTGCCTCTATCACCCTCGCTAACTCACTACCATACTAATACTGCTAGTACCACTACTAGTGCTATTTTAACTCATGATATTGATTTACTCATAATATTAATGCTTCTAATATCATTCTATCCTTGCGAATCCCCAGGCTCCAAGTGGACCCCCTGATCCTATTGCCCTCCGCCCACCCCCGCCACCCATACGCCCCGCCCAAGAAGGGGAGGAGCTAGAGCTCGACCCTAAAATTGTCAAAATGGCCGAAAGGATCATCAACCAAAACACTCATGACGAAATCAACCAGGGTGAAACGCTATGAAGATTGGAGAAACTTTCATGTTATAAGGATAACCTAATGCAATATTCTGAGTTTTGGTCTGTAGATTCAAACTATGTCTTCCCTTCTGACCCTGACTTTTTGACCTTTCCTGTGACTCAGATTTCCGATATTGGGAAGATGCAAGCGACGATTACCGTCAGCTAGAAGGATCTCTTTTGCCCCTGTGGAAGTTCCACTGCAATAAATCCCGATCTCTTGTGGTCTCATCCGTCTCCTGGAGTCCCACGCACCATGATCTCTTCGCGGCCTCCTACGCACCAGGTAGGGCACGCGGGAAAGGAAGATCGAAGGAGCATTAAGCGTGGAAAGGTAACCATTTTACCTATTTTTTTTTCAATTCAGATAAGCTCTGCGCTTTGGAGAGGGAAGGTAGAATCTGCCTGTTCACCCTGAAGAACCCTGGTGTTCCCGAGAGAATGCTAGTTACTTCCCAAGGAGTCACGTCAGTGCAGTTCCACCCTTCTGTGAGTGCCCTCTGGCCTCCCGTTAGGTCTCCAACTTTGTATCCTTGAAAAGGCAAAATGTGCAGAATCTATCCATATTGTTATTGCGTTATGCAGCGTGTTTCGAATGATTGATAGAATGCCCGTGCGATTATCCAACTACATCTTCAGCGCGAGAGCGTGGTTGTAGCAGGTCACAGCGACGGGACAGTGACAGTGTATGATGCGAGGAACGCCACGTCTCCCGAGAGACTCTCCTCCTCTACCACATCCAGCAAGCACCTCCTGCCTGTCATGCAGGTAGGGATTTTCATTATTAATCTTGAAATGGCAAAATACGTTATCGTGGTAATACAATAACAATACAACTTTTTTTTTTTTTTTTTTAGAAAGACGGTTAGAAATCCACTTGGATTTTGTCTTCAGGCTGAATCCATTTGGATTTTGGAACTGTTGTATTACCTTTCTTATGATTTTTTTCTGTTACTAATCCTTTCACGCATGTGCTGCGAATCTCATATCGCTCAATTAGGGTCATGCACATTATCACTACCCCAACAATTGTTTTCTTTTAAGCCGCATCATGTTTTAATAACGTGGCTCTGTCGAGTTTAATTGCCAATTAGGATATGCTCTCACGTGAATGGCTTTCAAATGCCAGTTATCAGTCAGTACTTGACTGGCAGGCTTTTAATACTGGTCCCGGTCAGTGTTGCTAAATTGCAGGAATTTCGTTTGCTATGCTGTAATTTAATTATACATTTTCATAAAAAGCGGTAACCCTTCCGAATTAGTGCGGTGATGTTTCCGCCTTTTCAAAAAAAAAAAAAGAAAAAAAAAAAATCCAATACAAAAATAAAAGAATATTATTTAAGGATTTCTTATGATCTATTAACATGAATTCACGCAGTATCCATATATATAAAACAATATTGTAGACATTACCTTATAATTTTATCGAGCTTTGATAAAAATATTACGAGAAAGGAAAATAATACAAATGCAGTTACTTTTTCATGTTCCCTCTTAATTGTCAGCTATGCCAGCCCAACAAAACTAGATGTGTGACTCAAAGGAGTGCACGAGGATTCTGGGGAAGCCTTCTGCCTATCTGAGCCTCACTCACCCTCGCCGAGCAATAGCACAGAATGGATAGGCAAGACATAAAATTCCTGGCGTTTCTTAGAACTTAACGTCCTATGTTATTAACTTTGCTCCTGCCTTAACTCAACGTCGTATGTTATTAACTTTGCTCCTGCCTTAACCCAACGTCCTATGTTATTAATTTTGCTCCTGCCTTAACTCAACTTCCTATGTTATTAACTTTGCTACTGCCTTAACTCAACGTCCTATGTTATTAACTCGGCTCATGCCATAATTCAAAACATCTTTGATGTCCGAAGCACTCAACATTATGAAGCAAATAGTACAAATGTCTTGTGAAAACTTTGATGGTGCGCATTTTAAGACTATCATGAAAAGCCTTTTGATAACGTGCGTACATACATACATACGTGCGTACGTACGTACGTATGTATGTGTGTATGTATGTATTTATGTACGTACACGGTACGCACGTTTTCGTTGATTTCTAAACCGTGGATGTATATATAATGTTTTGTAAGATAAAAAGGGACATTTGCCAGCCACAAGAAAGTAAAACAATTGTTTATGATCCATATTTGAAGATGATTAATCAACAGAAAGAAGACGAGGAAAGGAATGTCTTTTTCAGTGAATTTCAGTACGGGATTCATAATACGACTCTAGAGGCCTTCATTATGGTAACATTTTACATGTCAGTTATAATATATAAATGAGTAGACGTTCCTATTTACATGGAAATAAACAGAAAATATAATTTTGTGAGAGAACACTCACTCACCATGATGTGGTTCCTAACAGGGACTGTCACGA
>BOPN01001573.1:95000-97500 GCA_017312705.2 Penaeus japonicus
TGGTGATGATAATGATGATTTGTTAATGATTAGTGATAATGATAATTGTAATAATAATTATTATAATGATAAAAAAATAATATTGGTAATAGTAATAATGTAAATAGTAATGACGGTAATGAGTAATAACAATATCAATAATAATGATGATGATGAAAATAATGATAATGCCAATAATCATGTTCAGTATCAATTCAGTCAAAAAGCCTAATATTTTCGACTGGTATGGAATTCTCCAGGAAGAAGAAACATAATAGATCAAAATTGGTTTCCAGAAGAGAAAACGAAAAGTAAAATGTATTGCTGAAAATACTGCTATTACTACAACTACTATTATGATGACGACGATGATGATGAAGGTGATGATGATGATGATGTGATGATAATAATAATGATGATAATAATATTAATAATAATAATTATGATGATGATAACAATAATAATAACAATAACAACAATAATGATATATATGACAATGATAATGATAATAATAATATGATAACATGAATCATAATGATAAAGGACAATAGCAAAAAGAAGAGCAACGACAATGCCATTAATAGTGTCCAAGATAATGATGATAATGGAGATAACCAATAATACTAATGCAAACAGCAATTATGAAAAAAAATATCGATGATCGTTGATAACGAAACCAATGATAACAAACAGTGGTAGTATTATCTTACTGGTATTGTTCAGTAGGACGATGATAATAATAATAATTATGATAATGATCAACCCACTTTCATCATTATACCCAAAACTACGATTGATATTATCCTCATCTTCATTACAATCATGACTATCTACTAATTACAATAGTGTTTTATAAATATTCAACAGTATTATTAATAACTTCAATATCAATTATATTTGTATAAAGAATAAAATGATTTACAAAAGCATTTATTTAGGAGCTACCAATAAAAATACTGTTTAGCCTCATCTTTACCGTCTTTACCGTCAAGCTTGATCGTCGTGTGAGTGGTATTTGGTAGCAGGAAAAGATATTTCCAGTGACACTCTGGTTCTGGGTCGAGGAATAAAAAGACTGCTGCTTTCTTTGAGACACGCACCGCGATACTAACCGCCATGTGGATCCTCGCGGCGCTTCGCTCGCCAGCCACCAGGTGGCATCTCTACATGTACATTTTGTTTGTTTGTATAATAGCTGGTTTAATTAATGAACTGTATTCGCTAGGAAAAAAAGTTTATTAGCGCTTTTTCATCCACTCGTTCCCGAAAACAATAGTCGCATCAGATTCTCATCACTCTTTGACTAAAATTAAAATCTTTTTGGATGCCATGAGTTCGTCTCGGGCTAATTGTTTTTCCTAATCAAATCGGCGCGTGCAACAGAGCCCCAGAGCCTCTTTGCGGAGGTCTTTCGTGCGCTTGATGATTACATCATTTCTTATCGCATTCATGGTCGCATGCAGGCTTTTAGGGTATTGTTTTTGTCCTCAATGTGCTTGGAGAACGCCAAGCTAATAATAAGTGTGTCTCATCTTGAACTGCTGGAAGAGGGATCTCCATGCAGCAGTCACAATCTCGACGCATCGGCTTCGTGGCTCTTTCTCGGTCTCTCCCTCTCTCTATCTCTCTCTTAATCACCAATCTCCATGATTGCACGAGTCCTGTTATAAAACATTTTGACGTGAGACATATACTGGTAATATCGCTGCCGTGACGCTTGCCCGCATCCTTTGACCTGTTTAAAGACTCCATTTGTCCAGAGCTCGAAGTACAATACACCGATCCGTCCAAGCTCAGACACCAGCATTAACGCTTTGTCAAGGAAGAAGCATTATCATCAACATTGTTATTATAATCTTCATTATTATCATTGTTACTATCTTTATCATCATCATATTTATTATTATTATTGTTGCTGTTGTTATTACTATCATTGCTATTGTTATTATTACTATTGTTATAGTTGTTGTTACTAATATTATTATCAACGATTATCATCATAATCATCATTATTTTAAATAAAATTATCATCACTATTATTGATATCGTTATCATCATCATCATTATCGATATCATCATCATTGGTATTACAAAAATAATATATTTTTCTATGATAATAATTATCATTATCATCATTGATATCATTATGCTCCTCGCCTTCATGGTGAGGGTGTACGATGATTATCATCATTATCGACATTATTATCATAAACATCATCATTATCATCATTATTCTTGTAATCATCATTATCATTTTATCATCCTCATTATTATTATTATCATTTTCATTATCAATATTATCATTACCGATATCAACATTATTATTATGTCAACAAGTGAGGGTAACCCTCAATTTTCCGTAATTTTTTCGTCAAATTAAAAAAAAGCATTGTCAATTTTAGTAGGCGCGCAGACACACTAACACTTTACCTGCAGGGGCCATCGGCTCAGTCACGCGATACTCGCCTCGCAGTTGTAAATAATGGCACTAAGCAAGCGACAGTGCACGGCAATGCTAAAC
>BOPN01001573.1:105000-107500 GCA_017312705.2 Penaeus japonicus
ATAATAGTTATAATGATAACAATATCATTGTTTTTGTCACTACTACTGCTACTAGTAATAATTATGATAATAACATCAGTAGTGATGATAATGACAATAATAACAATAATGATAACAATAACTAATGGTCATGATAAATAACAGTGATGAATAGTAATTATCATAAAAATGATAATGAGGATAGTAATAATGATAATAAAAATGATAATGATCATATTTTGATGTAAATAATGATAACATAAATAATGATGATAACGATAATGATATGATGATAAGAGTAATAATAACAATAATGATAGTAATGCTGATAGTAATTATAATGATAACAGTGATAATGATAATTATGATAATAATGATAACAAGGATAATGATATTGATAATGACTTTAATGATGATAATAATGCGACTGATAATGGCAATAATCATAATCATAATGATAAGAATACTATCACTACCACTGCTACTACCGCTAGTGGCAATAACAATAAATACCACATACTACTGTTATGGAGACGGTGATGAATAGTATCATGACCGTTGCAATAAACCATCATAATTTAAAATGTAATATCTGTCTTTGTTTTATTTATTTTTGTCTTGTTTGTAGTCATCATTATTATCATTTACACATTTATCAAATTACTATGATCGCAATTAGTATAAAAATAGCATCAATAGTATTGAGGTACTGATGCTTTCAATGACCCACCAGCCTCCGTGCAAAATATGATAACCTGGTTCCATACCAGTCATAGCTGGCCTTTGCCTCCGTTGTTAAAGCACCCGGCAGGGTGGCCATGGCGTTGGTGAGAATCAGCTGTAGAACTGTGGACCACATCACATTTCAATAATGTTGGCCTTCCTGTTGTTATCTTACGATTTACATCAGTAATACTTCCTTTTCTTTATTGCTTCACTCTAACGCCCTTGTAGAAGGAAATATGATAGTTACATAAATATAACAGTAAAGGACAAAGGTTAACATTTCGCCTTGTTAGTATTGAGGCACCTGTAACAACAAAATTCGTAAAGGGAATTCAAATATGTTGGTCTATCAATCATTTAAGGATACTGCAAAAGACCAATATTGATTTATCTTGCGGTCTTGACTAATGATTAAACATTTTTTTCGAATTTCGTGTTTTTTCATTGTTGTTTTTGTTACCGGCAAAAGGTACCTGCTTCCATAATCAGTTCGTTGGGAATGAATAATCATTGAATAAGAAACTTTTTATGTCACGATAATCATAGGCGCGTTCTCTCTGTTCGCCTTTCATACTTTCCCTCGCATAATCTTTTCCTCTTTTTTCCATTCATCAATTTCTCTCTTCCAAGTCTTCTCACTTCGTTAGGTGCTCAACCTGGCGGAGGACGAAGTCACGAACGGATCACGTGATTAATGGCGTCCGACAACAGGACTTCGAACAAAACCGCCACGCGCCAGCAGGTTATATTGTTTCTCCCCGTGATAATCTCCCTCCCCCTCTCTCTCTCTGTCTGTCTGTCTCTCTCTATCTCTCTCTCTCTTTCTCTCTCTCCCTCGCTCACTCTCTATATGTAAACATACATACATACAAATATATATATATATATATATATATATATATATATATATATATATATATATATATATATATATATATATATATATATATATATATATATATATATATATATGTATATATATGTACACACACACACACACACAACCACACACACACACACACACACACACACACACACATATATATATATATATATATATATATATATATATATATATATATATATATACGATATATATATATATACACACACACACACACACACATGTATATATGTATATATATATATATATATATATATATATATATATATATATATATATATATACATATATATATATATATATATATGATATACATATATATATATATATATATATATATATATATATATATATATATATATATATATATATATATAAATATTTATATATATATATATAATATATATATGATATACATATATATATATATATATTTATATATATAAATATAAATATATATATATATATATATATATATATATATATATATATATATATATATATATATATATGTACATATATATGTATACATATATATATATATATATATATATATATATATATATATATATATACATATATACAGTATATATATATATATATATATATATATATATATATATATATATATATATATATATATATATATATATATACATATATATATGTATATATATATATATATATATATATATATACATATATATATATGTATATATATATATATATATATATATATATATATATATATATATATATATATACATATATATATATATATATATATATATATATATATATATATATATATATATATATATATATGTGTGTGTGTGTGTGTGTGTGTATGTGTGTGTATGTATGTAAACATACATCCTCAGCGGTACTGAA
>BOPN01001573.1:115000-117500 GCA_017312705.2 Penaeus japonicus
ATATGTGGCGAGCAGAGATTGATCTAATTCCCACACATAATATATTAAGGGATGATGTGAAAACACGGTAGCTAAACATTAACAATATATTATAAATCAAGATATATATATATAACATTATTTACAAGGGAGGCACGATATATACACGTAAGGGGGAAGCTAAGCCTATCGCAAAGCTAACGAGATCTAAGCTATAAGTATATCAATAACACTAATATAAACACAACACTAAGGAAAACACAGACAATGCACAGTATATGAAATAAGCTAAGTCACTAAAGGCACTAAACACTGACTACCTGGAATCCTTGAGGGGGAGGTCCTCTCGACTTGAAGGTCGAACTATTTCTGTATGACTCTAATGTGACCTATTCTGAAGCGATGTCCTGGGTCAGTACCAG
The DNA here is from genome assembly GCA_017312705.2 of Penaeus japonicus. Lineage (NCBI taxonomy): Eukaryota > Metazoa > Arthropoda > Malacostraca > Decapoda > Penaeidae > Penaeus > Penaeus japonicus. The sequence continues at coordinate 115,402 of BOPN01001573.1, forward strand.
GGCAGTGCTGACTCTTCCCAGGCTCTGTAATTGGTCCACGCGGTAATGAGGGCAGGACTTAGGCCGCGGTCAACTGGTCCGAATGCCCAAGGATGATGCAGCTTGGGACCTAGGAAGAAATATTATCAAGAGGGAGTCACTAAAATCATATAACATGGGAGTTTAAGTTTTATAATGCTATAATTCCTTTCATTTCTAGTAGTATATATATTCATATACAATTAAGACCTTGATACCCACCCTGGAGACTGGGCAAGCGAATCTATCCCCTGTCCGCAATGGGTTAAGATTACTATCGTCATTACTTTTATTATTATCATTATTATTTTTGCTCTTATCATCATTATTAACATCACAACTATCATAACAATATAGTTAATCTTAATCTCATGATAATTATAATTAATATAATTATCATTATTATTTTCATCACCATTAATATAATTACTGATATCGATATCATTATTACTATCATTGTCATTATTATCAACATCGTTGTTGTTTTTATAATTGTCACTGGTATAGTTTTCATCATTATCAATATTGTCATTATAGTGTCATCATCATGATCATTATTACTATTATCATCATCATCATCACTATTACTATTATTATCATCATTATCATTACACACACACACACACACGCACACGTATATCAATCTCTCTCTCTTTATATATATAGGTATATAAATAAATATATATATATATATATATTTATATATATATATATATATATATATATATATATATATATATATATATATATATATATTCATGCAAACATACAAATACACAAACACACACACATGCTCACACACATACACAGACGTACGAACACACACACACATATCTATACCTATCTATCTATCTATCTATCTATATATATTCATGGTATATATCTAAACTTAGACAATTTGCTGAGCTAAGGTCTAAGGTCGCGTCCCTTCCTCGAGATGACGTCACACAGTGCTGGCAGAGCGAGGGGGATCCGCGGGTGACTGACCAGATAGATCCTCCATTCTGTAAAATGGTCTACAGGGTTCGTACAAAAACGTGGCTCGGAGTACGTGCATCGGGAGAGAAGGAGAGAGTGAGTGTGAGAATTATATATTATGCTTATATAAGATATTGATTACAGCAATACATCCATATACAGATATATGCATTTTCGCACTCTTAACCAGCGAGGCAATCGCCGGGTCAGGTCAGGTCAACTTTGAGTGATGGGTGGTTCACACATTGTTGCCATTCCAAAGACCTACACCCTCAAAAACAAGCTTAATTCCTCGATTGCCACGCCCCTTACATTCCAAATAACCTTCCCACATAACTACCGTTGGGGACGTCGGATGCGAACCCCTTCCATATAAGCAGGATGTTTGGAACATACCGACAGACCGGGAATCGACTACGCTACCGTTGGCACCTGATTTCCCCGCCTGTTCATACATGTTGAGGACGTCGGATGCGAACCCCTTCCATATAAGCAGGATGTTTGGAACATACCGACAGACCGGGAATCGACTACGCTACCGTTGGCACTTGATTTCCCCGCCTGTTCATACATGTTGTGATATTGTTTATTACTATGATCATTGTGCTGTAGTGAATATATCTTTCGTGCACCATAACGGCAGACTATTTGCGTTATGGAATAAACCTGTAATGTTCAAACCCTGTGTCTGGCATCACTACCTATTTGTGCTGGGTTATTAGTTACGATAGACTAAGACAACCATCACAGTGAGAGTGTGAGAGAGAGAGAGAGATAGAGAGTCCTTTTTCATCTCCCATTTCTTTTCCTTTTTCTCTCTCCATCATTACTTGTCTTATTCTCTTCCTCCTATTCACTTCTACTCTTTGCCCCCCCCTTCTTTGCTCCCCCACACTGTCACGGATTAGTTTAGAACATGTAATAGCATTTCAAGCTCAGTCAAACAGCAACTCTGCATAGGACAACCCCTTCCAGCAGCTTCGGCAGGTTAAGGCACAGTCGTTCATGACTAATTGCCCAGGTCAAGTCGCTCTGACCTCAGCGAAAAACGTCTTCAGCATTATAAATTGGTCGTGTCTGAACCCACCCATTCTTGCCCTCAA